>KL647311.1:1593205-1629721 GCA_000727475.1 Sarcocystis neurona | reverse complement strand
CAACAGCGCCGCTATGCCAGCAGCAACAGCAGCCGCTATGCCAGCAGCAACAGCAGCCGCTATGCCAGCAGCAACAGCAGCCGCTATGCCAGCAGCAACAGCAGCCGCTATGCCAGCAGCAACAGCAGCCGCTATGCCAGCAGCAGCAGCAGCTGCGATGCCAGCAGCAGCAGCGGCGGTGCCAGCAGCAGCAGCAGCGGCGGCGCCAGCAGCAGCAGCAGCGGCGGCGCCAGCAGCAGCAGCAGGGAAAGGGCCAGGAGCAGCAGCAGCGACAGGGTCAACAGCGCCATTAGAAGTTGAAGAGAAGACTCGTGGGAGCAGCTCGGGAGAGGTGTGTGAGGAGCAGCAACAGCACCCGCAGGAAGTCGGGCAGCAGCAGCAGCGGCGCAGCAGCAGCAGCAGCGAGGAGAGGGGAATGGGCATTAGCGAGGCAGATGCAGGCACCGCGGCGACAGGTAGCAGCAGCACAGCAGCGGGCGCTGCAGCACCCGCAGCTGTAGCCGGCGTCGCAAGTGGAGGAGGAGGAGCAGCAGCAGCGGATAACACCGGTCCAGCAGGGAGTGCGGTGAGCAGCCTGTCGACAACTGCAGCCGGAAGAAGCAGCAGCAGCAGTGTGCCGTCGTCTTCGGCGACTGGTACCCTCGCTGCAGCAACAGCGGCAATTGGCGCATCCTCCAGCTCCTTCTGCTCGACCTCCGCACTAACAACACTCCCAGCACCACCTGCAGCTGCTGTTGCTGCTTCACTTCCTCCTGCTCCTGCTGCTGTTCCTGCTCCTGCTGCTGCACTTCCTCCTTCGTTTGCTGCTGCTGCTGCTGCCGCGCCTGCGACTGCTGCTGCGTCTACAGCCGCTGGACCTCCCGGTGCTGTTGTGGCACTAGCATTTGCTGCAGCAGCGGCAGCGCCGCCGCCGCCGCTTCCGGAAGCGGCGTCCACAGAGCAGCAACAGCCGCCGACAGGGATGGTGCGGTCGCTCCAAGCGCAGCTGCTGCAGGCGCAGCTGCTGCATGCCCAGCAGCAGCAGCAGCACCGCCGCGGTGCCGGGGGCGGCGCGCCGACTCCGGCAGCTGCAGCAGAGGGCTTTTACATGGGAGGGACGCGGCGAGTTTTCCCTTTTTGCTGGCACTGCGGCTGGGACTTCACCAAGTGCGTAGAACTGCTGAAAAGCAGCGGCGGAGGACTCGACGCGGCGATGGACGGGGTTCTCTACAAGAAAGGCAAACACCTGCACCAGTGGCAAGCGAGATATTACGTTCTCGTAGAAAATATGTTGTATTACTATCGAAGGAAGGTAAGGATAGTAATGCACACTGCCTCAGCAGGAAGAGATGTTGTGGACTACGACGGCGCGCGTCCTCACAAACAGCGAAAAAAGAGAAGGGAGGAGAGGAACAGCCGGGGAAACGTGGGGTGGCACTTCACCACCTTCACGCTGCCTTCACGCTGCCCTCTCTTTCTCAAGCTTCTCTCTCTTTATCGCTCTCTATATATGTGTATGTTCATATGTGGATGTATACGTACGTGAATACATATATATATATATATGTCTGTACACGTATATATGTATGTGTATACATATATATATATATATGTATGTGTATGTGTATGTATATATGTGTGCATACGTATATATGTATGTGGGTATATATATGTCTATGTGTGTATATGTGTATATATTTGTATATATATATATGTGTATATGTATATGTGTGTATGTGTATATGTATATATGTATTTGCGTATATGTGTATATATACATATGTACATATATATATATATGTATATGTATGTATGTATATGTATGTATATGTGTGTCTTTGTGTGTCTCTCTCTGTATGTTTGTTTGCTTGTGTTTTTCTCTTTTTCTCGTTTTTCTGCTGCGTTTTATTCGCCCTCTGTTCTCTTCTGTGAATCGTGTGTGGGTTCCCCCGTCTCGCCGTCTCCGCGCGTCTCTCTCTGTGACGAGGCGCGGTGTCTGCGTGTGTCGCGGTCTCTTTTTATTGCTGTTCATCTCCTCCGTCTGCGTGTGTCTCTCGGTTTGTCCCGGCCAGAGAAATTGGCGCAGCTATCTTCGTGGAAATAGGGGAGCAGCAGCAGCAGAGAGAGAGGTATTCTCGGTAGACATTCTTGGCCAGCAACTCCAGCAGCAAACAGAGAAGAAGAGGAAGTTTAGTGAAGCCACGGATGTGTGAATAAAGCGACGGGTATATAGGGGACTTCGTGGATATGCCTAGCAGACGCGCCTGCTCGGCTTCCCCCCCCCCCCGCACAGAGAAGTACTCATCATCAAGCTGGACACCTCGACACATATGTATATACACGTATATGTATCTGGCGAATGTACTTCTTTTTTGCTGTCGACTTCTGCCTCTCTCCGTGTCCTGTATATCTCTCTGTTTTCCGCGGCATTCAGAGATAAAGAAGTGCCGTACATCAGGCCGCCAGTAAATTACACATGTGTCTGTACATGTAGGCGGAGAAGCAGCGCATATATCTACATAGCTGTAGGTGTCGGGCAGAGTCAAACATACACGTGTATATATAGGTGGACCAGAAACACAAACATACATATATATATATCCATATATATGCAGGTGTGGAGCAGCGTCAAATATTCATATATATATATGTAGGTACAAACCTATATATATACGTAGGTACAAACCTATACATATATATATATATGTAAGTATCTGTGGGGGGAGAAGCCACACGTATACGTACGCACGTGTGGAGCAGAGTCAAATATCATGTATGTATGTAGGTGGAGCGTTAAAAAGGGGGGGGGGATGTATATGTGTATATATATTCACGTACGTATGAATATGTGTATGTAAACGGAGTAGGTGTGTGGCTACACATGTATATATGTAATATCAAGGTGGACTAGGGTCACACATATGTGTAGGTGATGTACGTGAAGTATACATATATATACATGTGTAGGTGAAGTACGTGATATATATATGTATATGTGTAGAGCGCGTCTGTCATATGTGTGTATTACGTGGGGGGATGGAGAAGAAAATTTTTGTCCCTGATTTTGCATGCGATGGCGTGGGGACGTGTGGCTGCGTCGTATGCGACGACGTGGAGCGGTTGCTGCTGCTGCTGCGTCTGTGTCGCATCTGCTGCTTCTGCGTCTGTGTCGCATCTGCTGCTTCTGCGTCTGTGTCGCATCTGCTCTTCTCAGGCGCCGCTCCTTCTTTCCCGTTGCTGCGCTGCTCCCCCTGCTGTTGTTGCTGCTTCTGCTCTCCGTGCTGCTTCTGCTCTCCCTGCTGCTGTTGCGCTCGCTGCTGCGGTGGCTGCTCCTGCTGCTGCAGCTGCTTGCAGTGCGGATTTTGTGGCACTTGTATGGGTGTGTGTTGGCTGCTGCTGTAGCTGCTGCTGCTGCGTTGGCATCGCCGGCGTTACTTCTTCTTCCGCTTCTTCTTGTTCGTTGAACGCGGCTTTTTTTCACCGCTGAATGGTGCTCGAGCTCTGCTGCTGCGGGCTGCGTGTTCGCCGGAAAACTGACAGGGAGACGCGAAGCCGCGAGGCTTTCTTTTTTTAGAAGGCTGCTACGTGGAGCAGCTGAACGACGTGGTAGGAGGTCGACAGTACGGCTTCGCGGTTGTTCATCCGCGTGGGGAGAGTGAAACTCGAAGAGTTTTCTTCGCCACTTCTGCAGCGGTGAGCGTCCCCCTCTCTGCAGCCGCAGCCACACCTCTGCCGTCTCCTCCGAGATTTGCTGCTTGAGCTTCCCGTCTCCGTCTCTCTTCTCACACGCGCCCTCCCCCCCACTCTTCCGGTTTTCCTCGATCTTCTCTTTTCCTCCCCCTTTCTGTATTCTCGATCCTCGTCCTCCTCCTCCTCCCCTTCTGCAAGGACGCGAATATACCGCTCTTGCATGCGCCAGAGAAGTGCGCGGAGGCTCGGCGGGAGAGGACCTCTGCAGACGAAGGGCGGACACATCATTCAGTCGGCGCGGAGTTTGGGGCCTTTCCGTGTGTTCTCTGCTGCGTCTGCTGCTGCGTTTGTGAGGTGCTGCTCGAAAGGAGGAATGTGTCCACACATACATATACATATGCATGCGTCGTTCTCCGTCGCCCCCCCGACACACATACTCTTCCTCTGTGTGTGTCTCTGTCTCCGAACAGATATACGCTGACGCACGTGTGTGTAGTATGTGAAGGGGGGCACTTTTTTGTCTCCTCCCCGCGTCCGTGTTTTTCTTGCTGTCTCGCTTTTCTTGCTGCGACTCTCGCTGTGTGGGGTGCAGTCGCCTGCGCGCGCGCGCGCCCCCGTGTGCGGAACGCGAATATATGCGCTGCACTTCTGTCCGCTTCTTCTGTTTTCTGCTCCCCATCTCCCCCTCGAGGGGTCGTCGTGTCTCGCGTCGTGGCCTTCCTTCGTCTTCCGTCCGTCGCTTTTTCTTGGCGGCGTCTCCGCCGTCTCCGTCTCCGTGCTGTCCGGCCGTCTCCTCTGCTCCTCGTCCTCGCCGTCCGGTCCTGCGCGGCCCCGTCTCCCCGTCTCTCTCGCGAACGCTCTTCTTCGCCGCGTTGCAATGCCTTCCCCTGCAGGAACAGCAGCAGTGGGTGGAAGCCCTGCGGGTGGCGACCAAGCAGCAGTCGTTGGAGCAGCTCTACCGCATCGGCGAGCAGCTGGGGCACGGGAAATTCTCCGTCGTTTACAAAGGCACGCATCGGGAAAGTGGGGAGCACTACGCGATCAAAGTCATCGACAAGGCGAAAATCACCGGCCACGAAAGAGAGCTGCTGCGCAGCGAAATGGCCATTCTGCGACTTCTTAACCACCCCAACGTCATCTACATGAAGGTAGACGGGAGTCACTTTCCTCGCTTCCTCTTCAAAAATCTCTCCATATTTTATACACGCGTATGGACGTGTATTTGTATATATCTCTGCGTTACTACTCTCCTTCCCTTCAAGGGGTGGGGCCCTCGTCCTCCTGTCTTTTCCTCCTGGATGTCTCCCTCTCTCAAACGAAGTCCTTTTCTGTATCTCCCCGTCTCTTCGTCTCCCCGTCTCGTCTCTTTTCAGCGAATTCACTTTCCGTCGGTTTCTGCCGCTTTCTCTTTTTGCGAGGTCGTCTTTTCTCTCTGTTCTTCTCTCTTCGCATAAACGTGCACTTCTCTGTGTCTCTATCTCTCGAAGTCTCCATGTCTCGCTACCACCCCTTTTCTCTTTGAAAAGAGGCCGTCTCCCGGCCATCTTCCCCCCATCTTGGGGGCCTCTCCCTTTCTGTCTTCATCTCCGCGTCTCTCCGTGTGTCTCGCCCCACCGCAGGCCTCGGGCGACTCTTCCTTTTCAACGCCGTCTTCTCTTGCCGCCGTCTACCCGTCCTTTATTTCTGTCTATCACCGTCGAGTGCCCCGTCCTCTTTTCCGCTGGTCTTTTTCTCTCCGTCTTCATCTCTCTCCGTATCTCTCTGTTGATCTCCGTCACCGTCGCGTGCTGTCTCTCGCCGTCTCTCTCCGTTCATCTCTGCCCGTTCATCTCTGCCCCTGCATATCTGCCCGTGCATATCTGCCTGCATATTTGCCTGCATCTCTTCCCGTCTCCCCGTCTCCCCGTCTCTGTCCATTTCTGTCGCGGCGTCCCTCTATCTGTGTGTGTCTCTGTGTGGCTGCCTTTTCTACTTCATTTCATCTCTGAATTCGGTCTGTATTGCTGTCGACTTCTCTTCGTTTATCTCGTGCTGTCGCCGTCTCCGTCCGTCTCTGTGTGGATGGAGGTTTGTTTTACAGAAGAGAAAGGCACTCCTGCACGTTTCTTCCGTAGAAATATATACATGTCTGCGGCTCGACATTATATGTCTGCAGCTGTGTGTCGATGTTACATTCTCTCTCTCTGTATAAATATGCGCACGTAGGCTTCAAAGAAACGGAAAACACGCTTCTGCGCCTACGTATGCACTTGGGCCTTCTTCCCCTACCCACACACATATATATGTGTGGACAAACATTTGTATGAATATATATATGTGTAGATAAATACTTATACAGAGATAAATATATATATGTATATGTAGAGCGTGAGAGAGACACTTCCGTGTAGAGAGGGGCATTCTGTTCATATATGTTTATGTAGATATATTTGTAGACACACACAAAAAGTCTTCCGGTCTACAGATGTGTAGTATCTTGGTATACACGTATATGTACAGATGAATACATATACACAACAATATATCTGTTTACATATATTAACATTAAGTCACATCTACATACATTTGTCTGTACTTGTGGAGGAAAACGATATATATACGTATATCTACAAATACGTACGTACTACGTCGACGTGTATATATATATATATATGTGTGTGTGTGTCTCTCTATATATGTCTATATATATATGTGTATATGTGTATGTGTATAGGTGAGTGGGTAGATAGTATGAAGCTTGGTGTAATCAGATGTAATTACATCTCTTTCTATATATGTGTAGCTTTGTGTATATATATGTATACCTTTATATATGTTTGTCGACAAATATATATATACACACATACCTGTCTCTATCAATCGATCTCTATGTAGATATACCTCCCCCCAAGGGTTTTCTTTTACGTATATGTATATGGTTCCCTTTGTATATAAGTGTTTGTATATAGGTGTATGTACGTGTATAGATGGGGAGACAAATATCTGCATTTGTCAGTGCCGCCGATATTTGTCGAAAGTGCAGCTCCTCCTGTTGCAGTTGACTCTCACGTGGTGCTTGCGGTGTTCTGCTGCTGCTTCTCCTGTTTCTGCTTCTTGTGCTACGTCCCCCTCATCTGCAGCTTCTTCTTCTGCTTCTGCCTTTTTGTGTTCTGCTGTCTTTTGTGCTGCTTCGGTGATCGACTTGTGGCGGGCCTGTCTGCTGTGCACGGCTGCTGCTCCTGCTGTTGTGCTGCTGCGTGTGGCTCCTTTTTGCTGCTGTTGCTGCTACTTGTATGCGTGCAGGAAATGCTCGATACAAAGGACACGTTGTATATTGTGATGGAACTTGTCCGAGGAGGAGAACTTTTCGACTTATTGCAACAGAACCATCGGCTGCCAGAACTCCACGTCAACAGGTACAAAAAACTTCCCTGCTGCTCCTGCTGCTGCTTCTGCTGCTGTGCGTGCTCCTGCTGTTGCCAAGTGCTGCTTCGCCTCTTTTTGGGGCGGCCAGCGCGTCTCTCCTTCTCGCTGCGCGTCCTCTCCTTCTGCTGCTGCCAGTCGGACGCCTCTGCCCTGTGCCTTCTCCGTTCTGCTGCTCCTGTCACGGCTTCTCGTCTGCGTTTTGCCTGCTGCTGCTTTTGTGCGGGGTCCCCCTGCTGCCGTTGGTGGCCCTCCGCGTTCTGCTGCTGCTGGTGCGTCTCGTTAGCTGCCGTTGCTGCTGCTCCGCTGCGTCTCCTCCTGTTGCTGCCGCTGCATTCCCTCCTTATCGCTCTCCGTGCCCCTGCTCCTGCTACTGCTCCCTTGCGTTCTTCCGCTGCTGCTTCTCCTCCTCCTCGTCCGTCGTGCCGCTGCTGCAGTTGCTGCCGCCCGCGTCGTCGCTGACTCGGACGGCTGCCCCACGTTTTGTTGCTGCTGTTGGTCGTCCTGCTGCTGCCGACGCTGCGGCTTCTCCTCTTTTTCTTCCTCCGCTGCTGCGGCTGCTGCTCTCTCTCCTCCTGCTGCAGCTGCTGTTCCTGAGCAGCAGAAGACCTGTCGGTTGGCAACTGCTGAGAGAGACACAGAGCAAGAAAGTCGCGCAGGTCCAAATTTTTTGTCGCATTCCTCTGCGCCTCTGCATGCGTACGTGTCATTTTCCTTCATTCTCCGAATATATATCTTCTATCTATACTCACCCACACATATATATATCTCTACATCTATTCCTACACATATCATACATATATATATCATACATGAACACACGTGCACCATATATATACGTATATGTATAAAATACATATAGAGAGACACACACACACACACATGAGTGCATGTGTATGGGAGGAAGGTGGAGAAGGATTTCGGTGTAAAACGTCACATTTTTTCTTTTTAATTTCTTACTCGAATGTAACTCTTGCAACGTTCGTTTTCCCCCGTATATACTGACGTACGCAGTAGCAGCTGAGACCACGCACATGCGCATGACAGAGACGCCACCTGCTGCTTCTCTCCCGAGCAATTCATCGTCTCGCTGCTGCTGCGCTGCTGCGTTGACGTCATCGCTGATCAGCACGGGATGGGACAATATCAATTTTCTATATATGCATATATATATATTTGTATATTCGTCTGTCTATCTATATATTTATATATACACATGTATATATGTATATATACAGCTTTCTACCCATATATTTATATACACATATGAGTACATACATATATATATATCTGTGTCCATATATAGGTATGTAGTCGTCTGGACGTGTAGACCTACGCCCATATATATGCATGTATATATATATGGGCGTATGTCTATATATTTATAGGTACCTTCATACATATTTGTGTACATGTGCGTATAGTCTCCCAGCCCTGTATATATATATACATGTGTATGAGGATATATGTATATATCCATATCTACGTCCATATATATATAGATATGTATGTATACGGACACACATACACATGTGTATATGTAGGATCTTCTCTACGTGTACGTCTCAATGTACATACATATATATATATGTATATATATATGTGATTATACATACATTGATACCTATGTGTACACAGCCGCATACAGACACACAGATTTGTATGTGTGTATATAACGTAGCTGGGTGTCTATATTTATTTATCTCTTTCTCTATATATAGACGTATAGGTACGTCCACAAATATGTATATATATATTTGTATCTTTCCATATATGTCCACCATACGTTCGTGTATAGGTATATATGTATATACAAGAAGATCCTTGTATATATATATATGTGTATACTTGTGAATCTAGAGAGGACCCGGCTGTGCGCTCTGTATATGTATATATATAAACTTTTCTTCTTTTTCTCTCTGTTTTCGTCTCTCGTTCGCTGTCTCTCATTTCTTCTTGGATTGTGTCTGTGTGTGTGTATATGTATGTGTGTGGGTTGTTTGTTGGACAGAATTATAAGCCAGCTGCTAAGTACGGTATATTACCTACACAAGTGTGGAATAGTCCACCGCGACGTAAAGCCAGAAAATATTCTCCTCTCCGACCGGACGCCGAACGCGACGATAAAATTGACGGACTTCGGCCTGTCGACGCTATGCGCGCCGAACGAGCTGCTGCATCAGCCGTGCGGGACTCTTGCGTAAGCAGCAGCGCTACCACACACATACACATACGCACAGCAGCAGCAGCAGCGGCAGAGAAAAAGGGGAGAGGAGAGGAAAGGGGCAGGGGACGCGCAGCAGCAACAGCAGCAGCAGCGAAGGAAGAGGAGAAGAAGAGAGACAGAGCAGCAGCCGCCACAGCAGCAGCAACACCGAAAAAGAGGGAGTGGAGAGGAGGGAGAGAAAGCGCAACACCAGCAGCAGCAGCAGAAGGAGAAGTGGAGGGAAGGCGGAGCAACAGTAGCAGCAGCAGGGAAGAGAAGATAGCGGAAGGAAGTGAGAGACAACGAAAACAGGCAGCAGCTCCTGCAGCGGCGCAGGGCCGTCTCTCAGAGAGCAAACAAGAGAAACAGAGGAAGCAAAAAGGAAGAGGTAGAGGAAAACGCAGGAAAATTAGCAGAAATAAGCAGCACCAGAAGCAGCAGAAACAACCGCACATCAGAGAGAGGGCGTCTGCATGTGCGCGTGTCGCAGCAGCAGCAGCAGCGAGACAGCGAGAGATTGCAGTGGACAGGCAGCACCGCAGAAGCAGCAGCCCAGCAGAAGCAGCATCCGCGCAGCTGCAGCGTCTTTCTTCTTTTTTCCCTTCCCCTCGTGTCGTTCTCATGTGCTGCTGCTGCTGCCTTTTTGATGATGACGCGGGCCGGGTCGGGCGCGCAGTTTGCCGCTACTGTTGCTGTGCTGCAGCAGAGCCCCGCGAAGTTTGCTGTGCGTTGCTGAACAAAAGTGTACGCTATCGAAGGCAAATTCGGTAGTGTGATCTGCTGCTGCCGTTGCTGCTGCTGCTGCACGGCTTCTTCACAGCTACCGCCGCTGTTGCTGCTGCTGCCGTAGCAGCTGACCTTGTGCGACTGCAGTTGCTGCTTCTCATTTGATAGTTCTCCACTACCTGCTGCTGCTGCTCGATTTCTGCTGATTTCTGTTCCTGTGCTGCTGCTGCTGGCGCTCGGTTCTGCGGCTGCTGCTGTATGCCTGTGCTGTTGCTGGTGCTGGCACGACTGCCATTGCGGCCACTGCTGCTTCGACCTCTGCTGCTGCTGGTGTGCTGCTGCTTCGCCTGGTGGTTGCATTTTTCGCTCCAGCAGCTGCTGGCTCGTCTCCTCAACGGCTTACTCCCCAACCACCGCGCGCACGCGCCGGCTGCGGGTGTCCAGACGCTACCGTCTGCTGCTGCGAGGCCATGTGCTGCTGCTGTGGTACTGCTGCTGCTGCTGCAGGTATGTGGCCCCAGAAGTATTGACCATGCAAGGCTACAACCACAAGGTGGACGTGTGGTCAATAGGCGTTGTGATGTATTTGCTGCTGCGCGGTCGCCTGCCGTTCCCCATATCAAAGGCTATGGGACATCCGCATTTTCACCAGGTACTCTTTTTTTCTCATCTGCTGCTCTGTCTCTTCTCTGCCGCGGCTTCTGTCCCCCACTGCCTTCTGCTGCTCTCATTTAGGTGACGTCTTTCCCCTGGTTTTGCTATCTGCTGCTGCCGCTCCTCGTCCTACGTCTCCTCCGCGTTCTTCTCCTGCTGTTACTGTTGTTGAATGCGCTCCTGCTCGTCTGCCACCTCCTGCTCCTGCTGTTGCGGTTGAAGGAATTGCTGCTGCTGAACCTACCCTGCTGCTGCCGCCCCTCTTTTGCTACTGCTGCACCTCTCCTGCTGCTGCTGCACCTCGCTGCTGCAGCAGCTCCTGGTGTTAAACTCTTGCTGAAATGGGTGCTGCTCCTCTGCGTCCTGCAGCTGCTGTTCCGGCTGTTACTGTTGACGGAATTGCTGCTGCTGCTGCTCCTCTCCTGCTCTGCTGCTCCTCGTGCGCCGGTCCGGCACTTCCTGTTGACGGAACCGCTGCTATTTTTTCTGCTCCTCCTCTTGCTGCTTGTGCGGCTGCTGCCACTGCTGCTGGTGGAACTGCTGTTGCTGCCGCCTCTCGTGCGCTGCCCCAGCTGTTCCTGCTGACGAAACTGCTGTTGTTTTTTCTTCTTCTCCTTCTCTTCTTGCTGCTGGTCCTGCTGGTCGTGAACTCTTGCAGGAAATGCTGCTTCACCTCTTTTCCTCCTCGTGCTGTTCCTGCTCTCTCTCTGTTGGCGTAAATCCCGCTGCTCGTCCTTCTCCTGCGTCTCCCCCTCTTCCTGGTGCTGCAGAAGTTGCTGCTGCTGTCCCTCTCGTTCTGTTGTTCTTGCCCCACGCTTTCCTCCCCCCTGCTCCCCCCACCCCTTTGCTGCTGCTCCGTGTCTCTCTGTCTCGGTCTCTCTTTCTGTGCGCACACACCTGTGCCTTTCTGACGGGCTGTTGTACCTCTCCTTTCTGGTTTGACTTTTCTCGTTTTCCTCTCTGCTCAGAATCACCCGGTCACATTTGACGGGCCAGTGTGGAAGGATATTAGCAGCAGTGCGAAGGACTTGATAAGGCGTTTGCTGCAGCCGGACCCGCAGCAGCGCATCACCGTCGCGGAGGCCCTGCAGCACATATGGGTGAAGAACCCGACAGCCGTTGTCAACGACGGCAGCAAAAATATCGAAGTTTTCATCAGCAGACGTAAGACGCAGAAAAAGTCGCACGCCACGTCACACACACAGGGAGACATATGGAAGGAGACACGGAGGGGAGACACATGAAGGGAGACACAGCAGGGAGATATATGGAAGGAGACACAGCAGGGAGAGATATATGGAAGGAGACACAGCAGGGAGAGATATATGGAAGGAGACACAGCAGGGAGACACGCACGGGGAGACACGATGGAGACCCCCGTACAGGGAGACGCAGCGGGGAGAGGAATATGGAGAGAAACGGGGGGGAGAAGCAGAGAAGAACGCAGGGAGACGCGCAGAGAGACGGAGACGCGTTTAGAGGGAGACGGAGAGCAGCAGGAGGAAGAAGGCGTGGGATACTACGGAAGCCGAGAGACCTGCTGCTGGGTGGGGGGTGTTGGTCTGCTGCACTGACGACGCAGTTTCGCGTCGCAGCCGTCACTTTTTTTCGTGGCTTTTCTCATCGAGCACTTCTTCTTTCTTCTTCGTCTTCCTTTTGCTGCTCGTATCTTCCCTTCTTCGTTGTGTTCTTCTCCTTTTCCTTCGGCGCGGTTTTCGGGGGTGTCGTTGCGTCTCCTCTCATCTTCGGTGTCTCCGCGATCTTCTCCGCCTTCGCTCGCTGCCCCGTCCCTTTTCGTACTCTCTCTTCTTGTCCTCTCTTTTTTTTCCGCTTTCTTCTCTTCCTTTCCGCGTCCCTTTTCTGTATCTCTGTCTTTCTCTGTCCACACACATATATGTAGCTGCGTCTAGCTGTTCATACTCGGGGCCTTCTTCCAGTCTCCCTTCCCTTTTCTGTGTCTCCGTCTCCGTCTCTACATTTGTGTATATATCTCACTGTATATATATATATATATGTATGTATATGGTATGTATGTCTATGTATGTATGTATGTATATGTATGTATGTATATGTATGTATGTATATGTATGTATGTATATGTATGTATGTATATGTATGTATGTATATGTATGTATGTATATGTATGTATGTATGTATGTCTATGTATGTATGTATATGTATGTATGTATGTATCGTCCTCTCTTCCCGTCTCTTTGTCTGTTCCACGTCTTTTGTTTACCTGCTGTCTTGACACAATATTTCGTCCCGAGGTTAGAATTCTGATTTCCATCTATTTCTCCTCTTCGAAAGGGAAGGTTACTTTGGGAGGACGTTGCTTTTCAGCTGCTGTTTTGCACGGTTGTGGGTTGTCTGCGGGGAGTGTCTTCTGTCCTGCTGCCGCTGTGTCTGCGTCTGGGGTGTCTGTACACCAGAGAGTCGTGTTTGCCTCTCTGTTGTGGGTGGACGTATACCCTCCTCCCTGTCTCTCCGTCTCTGCATGCGTGCATCCTTGTACCCGCCTGGCTTGTCTTTCTGCTTCTTGATCAATGTGTGAATATCCACGTGAACACACATATACACATAAACGCGCTTAGTTGCACCTTTATACCTTAGCAGCCACGTGTACCACCCAGATGGCCGCGCCGAGCACCTGCTGGGGGGTGCTGCTGGTCACCGCTGCTGCTGTAACTGCTGCGACTACTACGCCTCCGTGTTCCCGCCATGGCTGCTTCCGGTCCTCGACGTGTCGCTGCTCTTCTTTTCTAGGGAAGGCATGCACCGCGTCTTGAGCAGCCTCCTGCTGCTCGTGCTGCTGCTGCTACCTCGCTGCTGCTGCTGATGATGCTACGGCTTCGTTGCGGGTGCTGCTGCTTGCGCTGCTGCTCCTCGTGCTGCACAGGATGCAGACGCGCGCCAGAAAGAGTGTTGGTGGATTCTTCAGCGGCCGATGCTGGTGCTGCTGCCCACGCTGCTGCTGTTGTTCTGGGGTGGTTGTGTTGCTGCTGCTGCAGTCGAGGAAGTGAGAAATCCGCCGTGTCACGGCGGGGAAGCAGCAGCAAGCGACGCTGCTGGTCCTGCCGCTTCATATCTGGTGCCGGTGGTGCCGGCGAAAGCGCTGCAGCAGCAAATGCGAGAGCAACAGCTGCTGCAGAAGCAAATGCACCTGCAACCGCGGGGGCAACAACAGCAGCAACAGCAGCAGCAGCAAGTGGCGCCGCCACCAGCGCAGCAGCAAGCTGCGGCTGCAGCATCTCAGCAACAGCAGCAGCATCTTCTTCCGCCCCAGCAGCAGCCGCAGCCGGCTCAGGTGGTGCCGCAGCAGCAGCAGCTACTTCCCCAACAGCAGCAGCATGTTCCCCAGCAGCAACATCAGCATCAGCAGCAGCAGCATCAGCAGCATCAGCAGCACCAGCTGCTCCCGTCCTCTACGCAACAGCAACAGCAGCAGCAACAGCAGCCGAATGCGGTCCCTCTGCAACAGCAGCAGCAGCAGCTCCTTGTTACTCCCGCACCTCCTGCTTCTGCGCCTTCTCAACAGCAGCAGCAGGTTTCCTCGGGTGCAGCTTCTGCTGGTGCTCCTGTCAGTTGTCAATCCCAAGCGCAGCAGCAGCAAACAATTCTTCCAGCTGCAGTGGGTCCACCGAGGTTATACGCGGCGGCTATAGCTAGTGCAGTTCCTGCTGGTGCTGGTGTTGCCTCTCCTCGTCCTGTAGCAGCTGCTGTTGCTGCTCCCGCTGCACTTCGTAGCGGTGCTGCTGCCGCTGCTCCTGCTGCCGCTGCTCCTGCTCCTGCTGCTCCTGCTCCTGCCGCTCCTGCTCCCGCTGCTCCTGCTCCCGCTGCTCCTGCTGCTGCTACTACTACTTCTCCTCCTCTGCCTGCTGCTGGGGGGACGTTGCTTCCTGGGGCAGCTCCGTTCACTAGCGCTGCTGCTGCTGCTCCTGCTGCTTCTGCTGCTGCTGTTGGTGAATGCCAAACGCACAGCGTCGCTACTGCTGGAGTCCCCCGGCTTTCTTCTTGTACTTTTGCTTCCTCGGCAACCAGCAGCAGGAACACTGCTGCTGCACCAACTGCTGTGGTGCCGTCTACTGCAGCAACAGGATCTGCGGCGGCAGTGGCCACACCTTTGGGAGAGGCAGCAACATCTGCCGGAGCGGCTCCGGTGCAAAAGCAGCAACATGCTGCAGCCTTGCCGCATCCTAGCCGCAGTCCTCCTGAAGAAGCAGCAGCTGCTGCTGGAACTGCTGGAGGAGCACCACCAGCACGTGCACCGGCCGTGGTGGGCAGCGCGAGCAGCAAAAGTGCTGCTCCACCACCTTCCGAAATCTTCCATGCCAGCACCGTCCAACAGCAGCAGCAGCAGCAGAGGCAGGTACTGCTTCACGTGCCAGCAACAGCAGCAGCAAGTGGTGCGGCAGCAACAGCAGCAGAGCAGCAAACACTTGCGTCTCACGTACCTGTAACTGCTACTGCTTCGAGCTACGACAGTGGCAGTTCTCTGCGCTCGGCGACTGTTCGCGTCGCTGCTGCTGCTGTGAGTACAACAGCTGCTGTTCCTGTCCATGCACCTGCTGCTCCAGCTGTTTCTGCTAATGCGCCTGCTGTCGCTGCCTCGGCTGCGGTGGTATCGCCTGCGCCATCCCTTTGCATTGGCGCTGCTCCTCCTCCTTCTGCCGCTGCTGTTGTTCGAGCTGCTGTACAGCTTCGGGCCGCTGCTGCGGATCCTGGCGCGGCAGCCCCGCCCGCTGCTGCTGCTACTGCTGCTGCCAAAATTCCCGCTGCCGCTGCTACAGCAAGCAACAGTGCCGCCGGTGCACCACCTCGAGGCGCCGCCGCCTCTCTGCCTCCTGCTGCTGCTGCTGCCACTTCTGCCGCGGCTGCTCCGGCAGCTGCCGCTCCTGCTGTTGCTGCTGCGCCTGCTGTTGCTGCTGCGCCTGCAGTTGCTGCTGCTCCTGCTGTTGCTGCTGCCTCTGTGACTGCCGCCGCTCCTGCTGCGGCTGTCGCTGCTGTTCCTGCGTTGACTTCATCTGCGTCCGCGTCTGCTGGTTCTGCGCCACATCGGGAAGGCTGCAGCGGCACCGCGAAGGCTGCGGGTGAATGTGCTGCTGCAGTCAGCGGCGCAGGGCAGCAGCAGCGGCAGCAGCTGCAGCAGGAGAACGGTAAAGCGGAAGACATACCGACGCTCCCGCGTGCACCGTTGCAGCAGCAGTAGCAGCACACGACTCTTGGCGCAGCAGCCACTGATCGGGAAATATCACCCGAGCAACCGCTGCAGCTGCAGCACCGCCGGGTAACGGCGGCGCACAACAGTTGCAGCAGCCTCTCTTCTTCGCAGCCGCTACTACGCAGCAGAAGGAGGAATACATTCTCTGGTGCTTTTGCTGCACTCTTGAAAAAGTGACGCAGCGCCCGCTGCTAAAGCGGCTCTTGTTTATTTCACTGCTGCTGCGCCACGTTGTGTTGCTGCAATCCTCCTGTTGCGGCTGGTGCGGAAGGCGCTGCTGCAGAAGCACCCGCAGCAGCTGCTGGTCGCGGCGCACGACAGTTTTATAGCAGTAGCGCTAGTCGCAGTACGCCAGAGATGTAGTCTGTGTGACTTGTAGGAGCAGACAGAAGACAGGTACTTACTCAAGGAGGTGTATGTACAGTCAATGTGCGGTGTGGGTACACCGGACCTGCGGCGCACGTACACCGCACCGACGCGGGCTCTGCAACGCCGACACCGTAGCCACTCTCTCGGCTTCACAGACGACACGTGGCTCGTGTCGAGGCGGCTGCTGTTGCGACTGTAAAACACCGCAGATGCGGATTCGCGAGCCTTTTAACGTGTAGAGACTCAACACGTGAGGGACGCTCAAGTGTACGTTCACCGCACCTATGACTATTTCGGTGGATACTCGTATGGGCACACACTTGAGTGTTTATATGTATATAGAAGGACCTCTGTAGCTACGTGTACATACAGACAGATTTTCTTGCGGCTTGTGAGGCTCAAACAGCTGCATGTTTACGAAAGGTGGCAACGACACCAGGTATGTGTAGAGCACTCTTATGTGTAGGCACACTGCAAGAAGCCGGTTTTACACGTCTGCGACAGGCTCGAAACACTCTGACACGCACGTTCTGCAGCCCGCACAGACGCACTGCCGTGCTGCGTCTACGTCGCGGTCAGCACGTGTGTGTGCGCGTCCAGGTGTACGTACACGTCGACATACACGCACGCGGATGGATACGGGCATATAGAGGTATCGGATCCATACGAATTTACCAGTGTAGGTACACCGCACCACTAGCTTTTGCCTGTATGGACACGGCAGCTGCGAGGCTTCAGGTGTACGTACACGGTGGTTCTATGTTTCGAGGTGTGCGTGACGTCGTTCCGCAAGGACGAGTGCAGATGTCCGCTGTGCGCGACAGAATTCCGGTGTACGTACACCGCATCCTTGTGCCTTCAAGAGTGTGCGCCGCCCCATCGGTGGCCTACAAGTGTCTCAAGGCTCTGCGAGAGTGTACCGGCCTCCGTCTGGAAATACACTGCAGAGATGGGGTTTTGAGGTGTACGTACACTGCATATACGAGCTTTTGAGTGGGTACAATGCGGTTGTGACAGCTTCTGGGTACGCAGCTCTGACACTGTAGTTGATGGGGTCAGCTTCTATATATCGGTACACGGAGTTGATGCATCCGGGAGGGCGTGCGGCACTGCCGCCGGTAACATTGTGTATATTTTGCGTCGTGGCGCCAAACCGCAGAGTTCGGCTGTACGTACACCGGAGATATCAAAGCAGCAAGAAGGGAGGAAGGCAAGAGCCCAAAATGTGAAACAATGTGAATGATGCGTATACTTTGCTTCGTGACACCGAAGCGCATACCTCAGCTGAACGTACACCGAAGAAGGCAACAAAGAAGTAAAAAGGCAGAAGCCTATAGAATCGAACACAAGCTGTCTTTCTATTGTTGTTCCCCCGCCGGCGACGCGCGTGCTCTTTTCTTTTTTGGTGACACTGTATGTATATAGGTGTATATATTCACACGTGCGCGTGCACGTCTACGTGTCTGTACCTGCTTGTGCCAGTTGTATGTTGAGATTTAAATATTCACACAGATGCATGTGCATAGGTGGTTATTCGCACCCTATGCATACGTAGGTTTACGCATATAATTGTACGCGGATGTCAGCGGGGCCTCACACAGAAACAGCAGTGTGTGTGAGTACCTGCATATATATATATATATATGTGTATATACGAAAGTATGTGTATGTGTGTGTATATACATATATATATCTATATATACATACGCGTTCGTAAAGGCATGTATTGATACCCCTGCGTGATATCCGAAATGTGAGGGACCACATACTATCGCAGTCCGTGCAGGCGTGGACCGTGTAGGCGGACGACTAACAGAATGAAATGAGCGCAATAAAGAATGTGATGCCACGCAGGAAGAACTGTTCGTGCGTCTGCGATCGCCGACTGCTGACCGGTCGTAGATCTCTGTGCAGGCGCTGCTGTGGCACGCGGGGTTGAGCTGCTGCTGGTGTGTCTTCATGATAGACGGCACGCGGGCGTCCTTTGCTGCTGCTGTTGGGGCTGGCGCTGCTTGCGCTCCTGCGGCGGGCTGACGCTGCTGTTACTGCCGCTGGCGACCCTCCTGATACGGCCACTGCACATGGTGCTGTCGATGGAGCTAACGCTACTTGAGCTGCTGCTGCCGCAGCCGCTCCTCGTGCTCAATCGGTGCTGTCGCGTGTCTGGCTGAATCCTGCTGGCGTTGCTCGTTTTATTCCTGTTGCTGCTAAAGCTATACAGCAGCGGTGGTAGTCTTCAATCATACTACCGCCCCAAGGAAGGCATTGCTGCGTGCGCGCCTGCTAATGGCTTTGCGATCCAGTACACTTGCACATACATGTGCATATAAGTACGAAGTGAAACAGGCGAGAGACGGCACTGTCCTCCACCGCACTTGCACATATATATTTATATATATATACGTACGAAGAGGGAAACAAGCCAAAGATTCTATGCACTGATAGTCCGTAAAGATATAAACATATCTCCTCGTAGAAAAAAGGTATAAGGATTTACGACGTTGCAGATGTTTTCGTAGCACTATTCAAAGTGTGCGTCTACACGAGCACAACGCACGAATATTCTACGTGTGTGGACAAACATAGTCGCATACATATGTATATATATATATACATGTGAGTGAGTGTATGCAAGTCTGTGGTCGAACAACTCCACAAACACGAATGAATGCAAACGTAATCGCAGATGTAAGGAATACGGGGGTGGGCACCTGCGTTTCGCGTATACGCATTTTTGTGTACGAAGTATGGAGGCGCGTCCCGCGTTTCACGCCTGCGTATTCGTGCAGCAGCGTAGGAGTCAATGCCGGCGCCCATACATAGACACTCCTGTGTAAGAATCAACGCCGGGTCCCACATTTAATATATAGACATTCCTGTCTACGGAGGGGGTTTTTTCACCCATGCTTTTGCATGTTTGCAGAAAAGATTCTCTACAGGTGTCTGTTTTCAACATCTGCACAAAGCTGTGTATGCATTATTGACGTATGTGTGTAGACACCCGCATGCGGATACACAGTTTTCTCTGCTTGCAAATACACACACACATATATTTGTATATATGTCAGCACTGTATTTGTATGGGGGATCACACCTAGATACAAAAGGATGTTGGTCCGCGCGTTCCTTTCCTTTGTGGACAAAGGAGTCGCACTGCACAAGCTTTTGGTGATTATGGCGTGCATATTAAGCAAACGTATTTGGCTGTCGTGCGCACGTAGGAGAAACATTACTATTTGCGTACAAATAAAGCTGGCAAACACGTCAGCGGAGGTGTTGTGCTTCTATGAAAAAGAATTATTCCACAGGTATATCTCTGGTTCTCTGCATGCCTTGAAGCTACATATTCAAGCCTATAGACACATGTGCACATAAACCTTCAGAGGATGCACGTACCTGTACGCGCATAGGGGAAAGTACAGCACGTCGAAACCTCTAAATACGTGGCTGTCACGTTTTGTACGTACTCCACGACGACGTTTGAAGAGAAATGTGTGGCTCATCGCATGCGGAAACAGCTTTGGATCATCTGTGGTCCTGCACTGCATGTGCTGCGACAGCACGTCTTCCACAGGTAGCACCGTGTGCAGAGAGGCAAAGGGACAAGTGGTGCAGACAGTAGATGATGCTCACGTAGGTTGAAGACGTAATCGTTTGCAGATGCCTGGGCACGCTGCAACACCAGTGTAGCCTTACGCGCGCGGCCATCTCGTGTGTTGTGTCAGCGTGCATCCTGCGTGTAGGAAGGCACACAGAGAGTGAGGCAGGTTGGAGGAGTCTCTGCGAAGACAGACACAGAGCGACAAAGAGAGAGGAGTACCGACAAAGATAGAGAGAGACACAGGCGCAAGAGGGTATAGGAAGATTGACAGAGAGCGACACAGAGCGAGGTGCATACAGGAAGATAGGCAGAGAGCGACACAGAGGGATGAGTATGTAGGAAGGTGGAGAGCGACAGATAGAGGAGCACCTAGGGAAGACAAGCGGCGAGCGACGCAGATCGAGGAAGATACACGGAGACAGGAGCACATAGGAAGACGGACAGAGAGAAATAGAGGATAGAAGCAACACTGGGACGAGAATTCAAGGACATGCAGAAGAAACCAGCTACGTGCGGGTTCAAACACACCTTGGTGTGTGTGCGTGTGAGCTCATGCACTCCGACAACCGCGGAATTGCTCAAGCAGGTTGTAGTGCGGTGTATAGATACAAAGAGAGAAAAAGAGTGACAGGTGGACACGTAGCACAAGGTTTCACACATGCGAGAGTACAGCGCAACAGCAGCCACAGCGGTAGAGACATGCAGGTTTTTCTGCAGAAGACAACGTCTGCGTTACTCCTTCTGTCCAACAGTGTTGTCTACTTCGATGTAGAGAGTGACTCTATCCCCGTCCGCCCCCCTGCAAGCAAATCTCCTGGTGTTCGTAACGGCAAGCAAAACGGCTGATCGAGACAGCTGCTCAGGGTCATAGCAAATGTCTTAAGAAGTATCTCCAATGTGTCCTCACGCGTGCTCCGCGGACACCCATACGCAGAAAGATCGGGAGGTTCTGTTGAATCAGCCGGAACGTGCAGTCCCTCTAGGCACACACAAGTGCTTCGCCATCTACATGCGGTATCAAGCTTGTACGTCTACCCATAAGCATATATTTATATATATATATATATATAGCTGAGTAGAGACAGGCATATGGATATGCTGCGGACGCGCGCCGCAGAATACCAAGTCAGGCGCGTTGCCTGTTTAGAGAAAAAGAGTCACAGGCATTTATACAAACAAATGCAAGCAACGTCTCCCTGTTGTACTTACATGTACTTATACATACATACATACATACTGGGATGTATATTTTTGTCTTCACCTGAGTACGTGTTTGTTACAATATACTAGGACGAGCGAGCCTGGTGATGCGCCGAGGTCGACGCGCTGTTCTGTGGTGCATACTCTATTTTCGACGCGGGGGTATTCATCACACGTGTTGCATTTCTTCCCTGTCTTTTCCTCGCGTGTGCTTGAGGTAAGGAGTTCTTTCCATTCTCGTCTCACAGTTGTGTGTCTGGTAGACGTAAACACAAGTCACCGACGTGCACGTGCACATAAGCAAACATATACCGGCAGCAGTAGCAGCAGCAAGAGGCGTACATCTGTTGGTGTAGGGGCAGCAGCAGATCCTGTTCAACCGAAGAAAAACGGCATCTCGCATGCACTATCTCGTTTGTGTCTACTTGTATGTACGTCTACATATATTATACGGATTTATAACTGTTGTCGGTGTTTGCAGTCGCCGCTTCAGGTTGTTTTGCCAGGTCTACATTTATGTTAAAGGCTTGTTCTACGTGTGCACGTGCGTGACAATGCCAGCTGCGAAGCCTTTCCAGAACGTGCCCTGTGCAGATCTGTTGCAATACACGGAGCAGTCCGACTCTAAACAAGACACCACGAGAACCGTTATAACCGTCTGCCTGCACAAAAGTATATGCACGTACATACGTAGAGAGATAAATGAGAAATTGTGTACGCCCGCCGAGATATATGGGTGGATATGCTCACGTGCATGCACGTGTATTTATGCGTGAATGCATACATATACACTCATATGCAGAGACCGAAAGAGGGTGAGCGAGCGAAGGCAATGTATACACTGAGAGATATGCAAGGACATAGTTAGGTGTACGTATGTGTGTATATGCGTGAACTTATACATTTACATATATATATATCAATGTACAAACTTAGAACTTTGCATACCGTCGACACTAACATATATACATATATATTTAAATACGCAGTAACGCGACGCTATGTAACGCAAGGACCCCGCGGCCTCATACACGCACAGCGAGACAAACATGTGCATCTGTATGCATATCTCCTTGTCCATATATCGAAAAATGCGTGTTCAAGAGATGTAAACTCGCGCTCGCCAGAGCCTGAGTGACGCCGCCATGTTCGCCCACGTCGTTGCAGAGCAATGTGCTCTGTCTGTCTCCTGGGACGAGTTTTGGTAAAAGTCTGCTGCTGAAACCTCTTCCGCGCTTGGGATTCACAAAAACAAGATACCTGTGCAGTTCCTTCCGAAATTCCCTGCGTCGCGCCTCAAGTGCCGCAAGTTGCGTGGCTGTTGTGTCTCTGATTCACTTGCTTGTGCTGCACGTCCTGCGTTGCTTCCTACGTGCTGCTTTCTTTTTGCAGGCGCCCCTCCTGTCTTCGTTGGCGCTGCTGGTTCCTCTCTGCTGCAGCAGTCGTTGCCGCCGTTCGCTCGCTGAACAAACTTCAGCAGCAGCAGCAGCACGACTGAACGTATCGCAGCATGCGCCCGGGACAATGCGTCATACGAGCGCTGTGAAAAAGTACCGTGGACGATGCTGTGTTACCCTACTGTCACATACGTGAAGCTGCTGCTCCACCCGCTGCCCCCAGATACAAGCTTCCTCTCGCTGCTGCCGCCGCTGCTGCTGCTGCTGCCCGTGTTGGTGCTGTTCACCGGTGCCGTCGAGGCTTTGTGTTCGGGAGTCAGTCCTGCTGCTGTTAGTTTCCTGGTCTCGTGGCGCTCTGCAGTGTCCTGCTGCCCGTCTTCTTGATCGAACCTGCTGCCGTTGCTTTTTCCACAGCCTCCCAGTTGCCGCTGCGGCCTCCTGTTCTTCCTGCCTGTTGCTGCGGCTGCTGCCGTGAGACTGAACGGCGTCGGCTGCTCCTTGCAAACACACCTGCTGACCCGGCAGCTGCTGTACCCAGAGCTGGTCCTGATTCATGCTGTGTTGCTATTGCTGCTACGTGGTGTGATCTGCTGCTCTGCACCCGCGTGGGCGGCGCGTCGCCTTCCAGCCTCTGCTGCTGCTGTCTGTCTATCATTCTGTCGCGTACTGCGATCTCCCTTCGACCGGCTTTAGCAACAGTCACTGTTGTTTAGCAACAGTCACTTAGGACGGTTGAGCATCTCGTGGTGAACAGCTTCTGCTTCCATCGAGGTACAGCACGTGCCGTGCTACGTCGCGCACGTGCCACTTCACATGCTGCACTGCAGCCAGTTCCGTCTTTTGCTGCCGGTGGAAGCCTCAACAAAATGTGCGCTGCTACTTGTGTGGGGTGTCTCTTGTGCGACGCGCGTATGCTTTTGCCTAGTGAGCGTGTACGACTGCAGCAGCAAATGATTTCGCTTCGTGTTGCATGCTGGTTCCCATGTTTTGCCTTGCAGACGTCCGCTGTGTGTGACAAAGACAACTTTGTCCTGCTGCTTGCGTTCTTTGAGCCGCGCTGCAAATGACAGCTTGCATGCTGCTGGGAACTTGGAAGCCCAGCGAGCAGGATAGAGAGTTCGCGCTGTAGCAATAAAGTGTCCTGCATGTTTTCGCCATTGTGTGGATCGCCGGATCTGCTTGTAGGAGAAGCGGCTCTAAATTTCGCGGTACTGCGCGGAACAAGATACTCTGCCTCAGCAGCAGCAAAGAGTAAGTGAATCCTCCTTCCCTGTACGCGTACGGAACTCCGCATACATACGTACGTCTGTCTACATACTAGCAGCAGTACACACGTTGCTTCTACTACAGAGTTCGAGATCTCTACGTGGCTACAAATTCACCTCTCGTCTCACATCTGGAGAGAGAGAGAAAGTCGCATGATGTCAGGCGGGCACTCCTTACACTTCACAGTGTCTCGCGACTGCAACGTCTACAAAAAGCAGCAACGCATATCCGCATATACATACATAAATATACATATATATATATAAAACACATATGCCGCTTAGATATCACCCTACTGCTTTCACATACATGTTTACGCGTGCGATAATGTGAGTGACACAAATGCATAGCACGTATGTTGCAATGCGCATACACATATGTGTGTATATATGTAAAAAATATGCTGCCTAAAGATTATCATACTGCTTCCACATACATGTGTACACATGCGAGTACGCGTATATACATGCTTACCAAGTATGTTGCTTAGATATTGCCATAGTGCTTCCACATACATTTGTACACTTGTGAGTGTGCGTATACACATGCGTATCGCGGACGCTGCTTAGAGATTATCATACTTTTTCGTACAGATACACATATGACGTATGCGGCTTAAAATTTGTCGCGGTGCTTACACGTACTTGCGGTCTAAAGCGGCATACATGCCTGGAGATATACGAGTCAAGTACGCTGCTTAGATGCTGTCATGCTGCTGCTACAAGTATATCTGCACACCCATACATAAACTGCGGGTCTGTATTCGCTTGTGAATCAGTCCATAAGCTGCGGGTCTGTATTCGTCTGTGAATCGGTCCACATCTTTACGGCTGCATGGATACGCCGACATTTCTCTCTCCTTCACATTCTCTGCGTTGGAGCGGTGTTGCTGCAGAAGCCACCACTGCTCTCGAAGGTTGACTGCTGCTGCGGCAGGCCGGCCTGCGTCTGCAGACGTCGATGACTTCTGCACATGTATGTACGTATGTACAGAGAGAGACAGACCTAGGAATACACACGTTCATTTCAACGGAGGATTAGCTGCTGCTGTGGATAAAACGGCTGCGTCTGCTTACGATGCAGGACGTGTCTTTCTATTCTTCTCTTCGTGCACCTTGTTGCCGTCCTCTTTCTCCTTCAGCAGCAGATGGTGACTGACTTTGTGTGCGGGTGGAGGATGTGCAACAGCAGCAGCGGCAGCAGCATTTCTTCGGAGGCGGGAGTTTGCACGGAGATGCAGCAGCCGGCTTTGTGTGGGGGGACAGCAGAGGCAGCAGCGTGGAAAGGTGAACAGGCGGCACACGCGCTGTGTGAGGAGGGGGAGGAGCAGCAGCAGCACCTCATCGACATGGAGAAGTCCTTCACTTCGGCAACGGCGAAGACGTCGTAGTAACTGCGGCCGATCAGTACCAACAGTCTAGCGGGACTGCAGGAGCAGAACAACGGCAGCGGCAGCTGCAGCAAACCTGCTGCGGCAGAGAACGCAGCGACGATAGGACCGCATAGCAACAGCAGGTGCATCCGCACAGGAACAGCACAGGCAGAGGAGGAGGTTGCGCAGCAGCAGCACAGCAGCAGCCCAGCAACCCGCGCGACTAACAAGAAGCAAAACGGCAGCAGCACTGCACGGCGGCACTTCACGGCAGCAGCAGCACAGCAGTGGCAGGTGTAAGGCAGGCAGCAGCAGCGATGGCACACAGCGGTGTCGCAGCAGATTGTGCGGCACCGCTGAAGGAGCGGGTCGACGTCAGCAGCAGGGCCGTGCAGCTGTGGGAGAAGCAGCGCAATTTTCAGTAGTAATAGTAGCCGGCAAATAACCCACACAGGTGGATTTTTCGGCAGCAGGAAGCAGCCGCTGCAGGCACCAGCCACCGTGTTGAAACTCACGCCACACTGCATCACATACTTTCCCAGGAAGAGACGGCGCAGCGTTGGCTGCTGCAGCAGCAGCAGCAGGAACGCTACTTTGGACGAGGAGGAACAGGAGGACAGAAGCCGGTGAAGCAGCATCACGCCGACGCAACACAGCAGGAGCAACAAAGCGCCGGCGACAAAATGGCCGAGGTGGTGCAGACCGCAGGAGCTGCACGGCTGTACGAAAAGGCAGGCGCGAGAGAGCAGCAAGAACGAGCAGCAGCAGCAGCAAAGCAGGAGGAGCAGAGCAGCAGCACAGCCGCGCGGAAGAGCCGCAGCAGAACCAGCAGCGGCACGGCAGCAGCAGCTAGACAGACAGCGGCAGGGCTAGACGTGTGACGCCGTGGGAGAGAGATAAGAGAGGGCGAACGCGTGATGGATTGCAAGGCGGAGCTGCGAATGCCGCTTGGGTGCGGTACTTGCAACAGCTGCAGCACCGGTATTGGCGAACCCGTAGCTGCAGCAGCACCGTCTCTGTTCTGCGCGTGGCCGCAGTCCACTGCAGCAGCGCCACCACCCCAGCAGGGAGAGGAGCGAGTCGCCGCAGCATTCCGGCGAATAGTAGTAGGAGCGACGGAGCCCCTTGCCACGGCGACTCCCGAACGCCGCCGTCAAACGGAGGTGCACACACGGCGAGTCGCTGGAAGAGCAAGTGGGGGCGATGGGAAGCAGAAGAAGAGCAGCTCAGGAGTAGTAGACGAGCAGCTCACGAGTAGCACACCAACAGCTTCTTCCTGCTCTTCCAGACCACTGTCAGCCGCTGCGAGCAGCAGTCCGCGTTTGAGAGGTGCTGCTGCTCCACGAGCCGCAGCAGCAGCAGGAACAGCACTAGTGGCGAAGAGCGGCAGCAGCCGGGAGCCGCAGGAACGCAGCGCGGGCAGCAGCGGAATGGCAGCACAAGGTAGGCAGCAGCAGCAGAAGCGACAGCAAGCAGCCCGTAGAACAGAGTCGTCGCGAGGTAGCTGCGCGCGCGCGCAGGCAGCAGAAGGAGGAGGAAGACGACACAACTCCTCAGACGCAAAGCACCGCGTGGCAGGAGCAGCAGCAGTCCACGGCATACGGAGCAGCACTACACAAGGAGCAAGCGCGGGCCGACAACATTCTTTTCGAGACCCTACGAACTAACTAGAGAGCTCGCGCAGCCTCGAGCAACAGCATGCAGGCGCACGCTGCCGGGCGCTGTCGCTCTGCTGCTGCGTTTTGAAGATACAACATACAGGCTGGCAGTAGCAGCCGGAGCAGTCACAGCAGTCGCAGCAGTGGCAGTCGCACCAGCAGCAGCAGTCGCAGCAGCAGCAGCACTCGCAGCAGCAGCAGCTGAAGCAGCAGCAGTTGCAGGAGTGGTGGTGAGAGACGCTCGAAGTGTTACGCAGCAAAAAAGGGGAGTAGCCGCGTTTTCTGCCTGCCGTTTTTCTGTTTTTTTCCCTTTTCCGACTCCAGGACGCAAGCAGAGTCGCGCCGGACGTGCTGCTGTGGCGCGCCGCGCCCTTTTACCCACGTCTTCCACACTGCGCGCGCTGCTGCCGCTCTGCTGCTGGGGCCGCTGCTGCTGTTGTTGCCGGTGCTGCTGCTGCTGCCGTTGCCGCTGCTGCTGCTTCGGGACAGGATCCGCAGCAGCAGCAGCACGCGCATCTGAGCGGCCGAGGCGTGCTGCCGTCCTCTTGGCCGGTAGAGCCGCTCGTAGGAGCAGCAGCGACAGGAACCGAGCAACTACAGCGTCGTCGCGCCCACAGGCTCCGCCGGCTCTTCATCGCCAGCATGAGAAGGTGGAAGGGCGGAATCATACAGCAGGGTCACCTTTTCTTGGTCTGTGTGTTCTGCTGGTCCTCTCTTCCTCCGCCTCCTCGTCTTCTCTGGTGCTTGGACTGCTCTCTGCTGTGTGCTGCTCCGCCGCTGCTGCCGCACAGAGCAGCACCGCACGGGCGCCGGCGCTGTTCTCGAACCCTGCGTCAAGTGTGTGGCGGTGCCCTTCATGCCGCATCCGCGTCGAGCTTCAAACGACTACACCGCAGCAGCACTTCCCCTCTCCACGTCTGCTGTGGACCAACAGAAGCACCAAGGGCAACAGCAACAGCAGCACGAACAGCAGCCGCAGCAGCAGCAACGCAGCAGCAGCAGCAACAGCAACAGCAGCAGCAGCACCGGCAGCAGCGGGTGCGCGACAGCGAGAAGCAGGAGAAGCGAGAGCAACAGCAGCAGCAGGTGCACGGCAGAAAAGACGCAGAAGAAGCAGCAGCAGTTGAGCAGCAGTTCCTCCGGCCGTGTTGCCGGCAGCAGGAGCAGCAGCAGCGCAGCACACACACATGGGCGGGCATCGTCGTTTCTCCAGGAGCAGCAGGCAGTCACGTGCTGCAGCAGCAGAGCAGCGAACAGCTGTTGCTCAGCAGAAGCCGAGGCGGAGGAAGAAGAACAGCAGCGGCGGAAGACAAGGCGCGCGCTGCAGCAGAGGCAGCAGCAACTGCGTAAAAGTGCTGCAGCTATCTCCCTGCACAGAAGCAGCAGCAGCAGCCCTCTCTTTTCCACGTACGCACTCACCGGCGAACACACACACACACACACACACACACACACACACACACAGACGCACATACACACACGCGCACACGCATCCCGGTCTCTGTTTTCTTCCGTCTCTTTTCTTTTTTCCGTCTCTCTTCGTTCTCTGTCTCCATATTTGTCTCGTTTTCGCCCCGTCTTCCTCTTTCACGTCTTCTCTTCCCCCTTCCTGGCCGCCTTGTTGCATGCTGCGG
This sequence comes from Sarcocystis neurona, assembly GCA_000727475.1. Taxonomy (NCBI): domain Eukaryota; phylum Apicomplexa; class Conoidasida; order Eucoccidiorida; family Sarcocystidae; genus Sarcocystis; species Sarcocystis neurona. Next base: position 1,601,346 of record KL647311.1, on the reverse strand, counting down.
TCGGCGACAGGGCAGACTTCACCGGTACAGTTCCGTGGACCGGCCGCGTCCTTTGCATGCGGCCACTACTTCCTCGGCTTTAAGTTTTAGGCAGGAAGAGTTTGGCGGCGGGGACTTTTTTGTGGACGAATCTCCGCCAAACAAAGGAGAGCGAGTCGGAGCAGCAGCGAGGAGATACGGAGAAAATTCAGGGAGAGAAGCTGGACAGAGAGAGCGCAGGAGAAGAGAAAAGTTTTTCCGCTTCGCAAGGGCCGCGGAACAGGACGCAGGGAACCGTGTCTACTTGCAGACCTTCGCATATTTGTAGACATGCAGAGCCCCCACCACATCGGGGTGTCTAGATACGCGGAGATAGACACAGAGAAGTATTCAGGAAGACATAAATATATCTAGAGAAAGAGAGACAGGGCCAGCGACAGATCCACGGAACTATAGCGATATACAGAGAAAGCGAGACCCGCCACCGTAGAGAGACTGGCCAACGTAAGTATACATAGATATGTATCTAAACAGAGGGCCACACAGACAGCCGTACGTATATTATATATACTCGCATGATAGGTAGTAGACGTGTATACATACACACACATATATATGGAGCGAGCTTTATTTATAGATGGCTGGACGTCGCTATAGATGTATAGGGGCCGATAGGTGTGGCAGTTTATATTTAGAAGGAGGTTTATATGTATATGAGAGAGATAGAGAAGCGGAAGGGGGCATGCAGAGCGATACACAGAACTTCAAATATATACAGAAACAGATAGAAAGGGACGTATATGTAGGAGAGCGACAGATAGGCATCTACATAGAGAGATAGGCAGATATATAGGCAGAGATAGATAGACATATGTATATATCTAAGAGAGATAGTCAAACATAAGTATACATCTTAATAGAGGGAGAGGTACGCAGAAGTATGAATATATAGAGAGACACATATATATGAGAGAGATAATAGCCAAACGTAAATATACGTTTAAATAGAGAGAGAGGTAGATAGAAGTATAAACATATCTATATAGAGATATATATACATATGAGAGAGCCACACGTAAATATACATCTATATATAGAGAGAGAGGTCCGCAGAAGTATAAATATATCTATAAAGAGACATATATGAAAGATAGCCAAACGTAAATATTCATTAATGGGTATAGATAGAGCGATAGAGGGAGAGATAAAGAGACAGATGGGGGAAATACGCGTGTTGCTGTCGGTTCTGCCGCTGACGCCCGGTCTGCTGCTGCGGAGAGGAGCACCTCCGCTGCTGTTTTTCTCTGCCAACATTTTGTCTCTGTAGAGAGAGTTCCTCTCCAAGAAAGGCGTGCATGCGTGGAGAGATTTGCTCGAAGCTCCGCGGTTTTGCAGGCCTGCACGTTCTTCGAAAAAGAGCGACAGCAGCAGCGCTGCTGCTGCCGACGAAGGGGAGGCGTCCGTCCCCGTGCGTGGGGGGGTGACTTCTTCGCGGGATGCACGGGCGAAGAAAAGGGGGGGACGCGCGTCCTCCACAATTCGTCTCCGGCTCTGCCACGTTTTATTTCTGAAACGAACGCCTTCTTCCCGTCTCCGTCGTATCCCCCCATACTCCGTCTCTCCGTGTGCAAAAAACAGCCGCAGCAGCTCAGACGCGCCCCCCCGTCACTTCTCCGCTCGAGAAAAGGCGGTCGAAGAAGAGAAGGGCGGGACCTCCTGGGTGATGCTGGTGTCTACTTTTATTTGCTGTACCAACCCCTCCGCGTACACCACCTGTTCTCTGCCCCTCTCTTCCTCTTCCGTATCTGCCTCTCTATCGATGTATATGCATGCATGCATAAATATATGTGTGTGCGTGTATACGCGGGTGTATACGCGGGTGTATATATGTGTGTATATGTACGTCTCCTCGTATATGTGTGTCGAGGAGCCCGCCTCTTTTGGTGGACACTTCGGGCTGCTGCATGCGGCTTAAATATCTCCAATGCTGTGCGGACGGAGGAGGTCCTCCTCTTCTGCGTCTCCACCCCACGCATACGTACGTGTGTGGGGGGTGGGGGTGAATGTTGCGGCGTCTCCGCCTTCCAGCCTTCCCCGTCTCGTCTCCGTCGTACTTGACGAAATCTGCCCGCTATTTATGCCGCAGCAGGTCGGGACGTGGGGAGGGACTTGCAGCGGGTCTCTCAATCTCGACAGAAGAGACGCACATTTTTTCGAGGGAAGGGAGATGTCCTTCGCCGGAGAAGGAGACGCAACGGAGAGAAGAAAAGAAGCGGAGAAGAGGGAGCCTCCGCCCACTGCTGCTGCCCTTCGCCCGGGGAAAGCGGAAGAGGACGCGGAGGAGACGGACGCCGTTGCTGGGTAGTTGCTGCTGCCGCTGTGTACCGCGTTTTCTGCGTCTCTGCATTCCTCCTCCGCCTTCCTCTTCTTCGAAGTCGTCCACCTGGGATTGTTGCTGGTATGCAGCAACAGCAGCAGCAACAGCCTGCGCACACGTCATCCGCAGAATCTGCTCCGGTGCGTCCTCCTGCTGCTGCTGCTTCTTCCCGTTCCCATTCCGCGACTCCCCAGTCGCCGCTGCAGTTTTTTTTGCTGCTGCTGCTGCAGCACATGTGGCACAGCTGCCGGAGAATACTCGCCGACGAAATTTGCCCGCTACTTATCTGTCAAACGCTGTTCAAGTGCCACGGCTATTGCTGCTGCTGCTGCTCTTGGGGAACGCAGACGCGACCTGCGGTTTGGGTCTCCTCCTCCTTCCGACAAGACCTGCTGCTGCTGCAGCAACAGCAGCAGTTGTTCGCCTCTGTCTCCCTGGCGATCACTTTTTCCTTTTCCACAATATATGCACACGTTTCTCTCTCTTCGTCTCGTTCTTCTCTCAAAGAGTGGCCTAGAGATACGTCTGCGTGCGTGCATGCGTATGTGTGTGTGTGACTGCTGCTGCGGCGACGCCACGTCTCGTCTTCTGCAGCAGCAACAGCAGCAGCACGTGAGTTTCTTCCCGCTGCGGCACGGGGCTGCTGCCGTGTCCGCCGCTGCTCGCTCTCTCCGCAACGAAGTCTTCTGACCGCACAGCTGCTGCTGGTCCTGCTCCTGCTCCTGCTGCTGTCGCAGCTCCTGCTGCTGCTTTTCCTGCTGCGGCACCTCTTGCTGCTGCACCTCCTGCTGCTGCACCTGCTGCTGCTGCTCCACCTCCTGCTGCTGCTGCTGCACCTCGTGGTGCTGCTGCCCCTCCTGCTGCTGCGGTTGCAGCTCCTGCTGCTGCTGGAGTCCTTCGCCTCCCGCTGCTGCTGCAGTCCTTCGCCTCCCGCTGCTGCTGCGTATCTCTTCCTCTTTCTCTCTCGCTCTCTTCAACCGTTTCTCCTCGTGGGGTGAGGAGGGCAGCAGCAGCAGTTCAGCAAGCGCAGAGGCGCCTCGCTCCCCGTTGCTGCTGCCGCTGTTTTCGTTTCTCTTTTTCTCCACGTCTGCCGTCTTCTCCTCGGCTCTGCTGCAGCAAGGTGCTGCCGCGCTGCAGCTGCAGCTCTCCTCCGCTGCCTTGGGGTGCACCAGCAGCTGCTGCTGCTCCTCGCTCACGACGCGCGCACCCACGAGAGGCGAGCGACCTTCTTGAAACTTCTACACATCCTTTCTTTTTTCTCTTTCTCTTGTGTCAGTCCCCCACCTCCCCACACACCTCTCAACGAGTCTACGTAGATGTACCAAGAGCCTATTCCGACGTAAACATCTGTATTCCTTCATTTGTGTGTATATATACATATACACACATACATATATATATATATACGTATCTATTTACGTCTATTCATATACACAAGGAGATCCATCTCTCTCTCTTTCTCTGTATATATATATATATGTATATATATGTATATATGTCTCAGTATTCATTCATGTACAGAGGACTACACGTATCTGTTTATCTCCCTATATATACACAGGAAAATCCGACTGTCTCTTTTTCTATACGTAATAGAAAGACGTACGTTCTCCACTTCGAAAGGTAACGCCTGCATATATATATGTGTGTGTATATGTAAACTTGCGTATCCTTGTATCTGTCTCCTTCTTGCTTGTGCTGCTGCTGCTGCTGCATGCGTTTGTGTGTGGGGTGAGGAGAGCCAGAAAGCAGGAGGGAAAAGGCAGTTCTTCTGCATGCGCGCGTCGTCTCAGAATGAACGCGCTTTCTTCTTCGTCTCTTCCCTTCTCTCCGTCCGCTTCCCCTTCTTTTTCTCTTCTCCGCTGTTGTCTCTCTGCTGCGCGATAGTGGCACATTCACTTCTCCTCGTTTCCTCGATCTCCTGCTGCAGCCTGGTGGGGACCTTCCGGAACACAGAAGCACCTTTCGTTTGCTGTTGCTTCTACTTCTCTCCTTCGACCGCTGCGGTGCGTCGTAGCTGCTGCTCCAGCTGCCGCTGCTGCAGCAGCAGCAGCCCGCCCTACGCTGTGCGCGTCGCGTACAAGCAGCAGCAGCGTGAGCAGCGGAGGTCGGATAAACAGCAGCAGCAGCAGCAGCAAAAAGAAGGGCAAGAACGAGAAGAGGAAGGAGAGCAACAGCAAGAGGAGAAGAGCAAAGGCGAAGACGGTCTACGTGAAGCAAGAGCATCAGCAGGGGGCCCGCTGATGCAACAGCGGTAGGGAAAGTTTCAGACACAACTGCAGTTTGCTGTTCCCCCGCTTTGACACTACGCGGGCTGCCCGCCTCTCCCTGTGTGTGTCCCCGTTTCCGCGTCTCTGCGTCTCCCTGTCTCTCTCAGTCGCAGCAGCTTTTGGAAGGCACTGGCTTTCGTCCGCGAAGGAGCAGCAGCAGCACACTTTTTGCGAGCAGCAGCAGGAGCAAAGTAGGAGGAGGAAGAGAAGGAGCAACAGCAGCAGCAACACAAACGACAAGTGTCATGCGCACAGCAGCAGAGACAGGCGGAAGAAGCCTTCCGACGGTAGCTGCGCTCTGCAGCAGCAGCAGCGCGAGGAAGGGAAGGACAGAAGAACAAGCATAGGCGCGCAGGCTGCTCGCAGCTGCGGCAGCAGCAACAGCAGCAGCTCTGAGACTGCAACAGCAGTCGGGCGCTGCAGCAGCAGCTCGTGAGGTGGCGCAACAGCGGCTGCTAACGCATTCGTCGCAGCAGCAGCAGCACGCGCTGCCTTCTGACGGACAGCAGCAGCAGCTGTGCACTGGCCAGCAGCAGCAGCAGGCGTGGGCGCTACAGCACCAGCAACAGCCATCGGCAGGACAGCAGCAGCAGCAGCGGCCGTAGGCACAACAGCAGCAGCAGCGGCCGTAGGGGCAACAGCAGCAGCAGCAGCCGCAGGCGCAGCAGTAGCAGCAGCAACCTTAGGCGCAACAGTAGCAGCAGCAGCAGCTGTAGAAGCAGCAGCAGCAGCAAAGGCAGTCTGAACAGCAGAAGAGGGAGGAAGAGCAGGAGAAGGAGCAGCAAATTCTTTCCACAAGTGCAATGATCGATTTTTTGTAGTTGTTTCTAACGGCGGTGTAGACAGTTGATGATTTCTTATGTGGCTCTAATTTTGAGGAAGAGCAGCAGGAGCAGCACCAGCATTTGGGGGGGCTGCAAGTGAAACGCGCAGTCGTCGCCCGCTGCTGCATCCTTTCTTTTTTCAGCAGCAGCAGTGCGTGATGCTGCGAAGGAGGGAGAGAACAGCAGCAGGAGTGTAGGAGAGGTTCAAAGGAACGCAGAGTTGCCCGTTAAGAAGAGGAAAAAGCAGCAGCAGCGCGACGTGCCGAGAAGAAGAGACAGACGGATGCAGCAGGAGAAAGGGCCAGGGCAGCAGCGGTTGTCGCCAAGTCGAAGGCGTCAGAGCAGCAGCAGCAGCCTTTTCAACAGCAGCAGCAGCTGCTGCATCGCTGACACACAACAGCAGTTCTGACAGCAGCAGCAGTGGAACAGCAGCAGCAGCAGAGGTGCAACAGCAGCAGAGGTGCTGCGGCAGGAACAGGAGCAGCAGAGGTGCCGCAGCAGGACGGGCAGGAGGAGAAGTCGAAGAGGAGCGGGAACAAGGGCCGATTTTTTGCAGAAGCAAGTCCGGCAGTGCATCTAACGAACGGCAGCAGCACGGGAAAGGCGGAGATTTTGTTGCTGCTGCTGGAGCAGCAGAGGAGGAGGAGAAGTGAGGAGATGCAGAAGAAAGGGAAGCAGCAGCAGCAGCGTGGCACGAAGAGTAGGAAACAGTCGTGGACAGCCCAGGAGAAGGGCTTTTTCAGCGAGACGGGAGCGTAGAAGGAGAAGAAGAAAGAAACTCCAGTTTCGTATGAATCTTCCTCCAGGCAGGAGGTGTCGCGCAAGCAGTCAAGCGCCAAAATGCTAATGAAGTCGGGAGGTGGAGCGGCTGCGGTGAGCAGCAGCGGAGGCGCCGCAGCAACGGCTGCAGGAGGGGGAGGAGCAGCAGCAGCAGGTGGGGGGATAGGGGGGAGTGGGGGAAGCAACTCGAGCGCAGGCAGCAAACAGCACCGCCTAAGTGGTAGCAGTAGCAGCAGCAGGGGCAGTCACAGCAGCAACACGAGCGGCAGCAGCAACAGCAGCGGAGCGAGTAGCAGCAGCAGCAGCGGCCGCGGAGGAGGGGGAGGAGGAGGAGGAGCAGCAGCAGCAAAAGATCCAGCAGCAACGGGGAGGGGAGGGGGACGACGCAGCAGCAGCGGAGAGGAGGAGAGTCGCAGCAGCCGGTCGAACACAGCAGCAGCTTTAACGAGACCTTTTACGTTACCTGAGAACTTTTCTGCTGCTGCAGCAGGATGGCCAGAACATTACCTCCCTGGCGATGAGCTGCTGGCGATTGATAAACAAATGGAGCGAGTCATTCATTGCGAGAAACTTGAAGAAGAGGAAGTCAAGGCGCTGTGCAACACTCTCAAAGTTAGTTTCTCTTCTCAGACAAAAAGTGGCCTCTCTCTCTCTTCTCTGCGACAGAGAGGCAGCAGGAGAAACGTATGTACACATATGTGTGTAATACATTTCTTCTGCTGCCTTTCTCGACAGAGAGGCAGCAGTGTCTGTATCTCTCTCTGTATCTCTCTCTCTATATATCTATGTGCATCTCTCTATCTCTCTATTTCTCTCTATTTCCCTCTATTTACCTCCCTCTCTACCACTCCCTCTGTATCACTCTCTGTCTATCTCTTCCTATCACTTTCTCTATACATTATATCTCTATCTGTCAATCCATATCACTCTCTGTCTATCTCTATATCTCTCTATCTCTATATCTGTCTCTCTATTTAATTCTCTATCTATCACTCTATCTCTCTACCAGTCTCCCTCCTTTAATTTCTCTACCTTTCTCTTTCTATCTCTCCATATATCTCTCTCTCCGTCGATCTCTCTATCTCTCCCTATTTCTCTCCCTGTGTACCTCTCTACCATTCTCTCTATTTCTCTATATCTATTACTCTATTTCTCTATCTATATCTCTCTATCTACCTCCCTCTCTATCTATCTCTCTCTGTATGTACACACATCTGTAATACATTTCTTCTGCTGCCCTTCTCTCCCTCTATCCCTCGATCTATCTCTCTATCTATCTCTCTCTCTCTATATCCCTATCTCTCTGTATCTCTCTCTCTATAATATGTATCACTCTCTATTCACCTCCCTCTGTGTATCACTCTCTCTATCAGTCTCTCTCTCTATCTATCTATCTATCTCTTTCTCTACATATATGTATATATATCTCTATATCTCTATCTCTCTCTCTATATAACTCTCTCTATATATATCTCTACCCCTCTCTGTCTGTCTCTATCTCTCTCTCTATCTCTACTTCCCTCTCTATCACTCTGTCTATCGTCTCTGTATCTGTCTCCCTCCCTACCTCTATCTCTCTCTCTCTATATATATATCTCTATATCTTAATCTCTCTCTATATATATCTCTATCTATCTCTCTATATATCTATCACTACCTCTCTGTATCACTCTCTATCTTCTGTCTATCTCTTTCTCTATCTACCCCTCCCCCTCTATGACTCTCTCTGTATCTCTCTCTCTATCCCTGTATATATCTCTCTCTGTATAACTCCCTCTCTATTCACCTCCCTTAGTATGTCCCTCTCTCTCTGTATTACTCACTCTGTATATATATCTCTATCTATCTCTCTATCTCTCTCTATACGTATCTATCTCTCCCTATATATATATCTCTATCTACTACCTGTAT
>KL647311.1:1555705-1590705 GCA_000727475.1 Sarcocystis neurona | reverse complement strand
TCTCTATATATATATGTATATGTATCTCTATATCTCTATCTATCTCTCTCTATATATATCTGTATCTCTGTATATGTGTATATATATCTTCTATCACCCTCTATATATAACTCTTTATCTTCATCTCTTTCTGTCTCTCTCTCTCTCTATATTTATGTATCTGTACCTCTCTCCTTCTATCTCTCTCTCTATATATCTCTATCTTTATCACTCTCTATATATATCTCTATCTCTTCCTATCACTCTCTCTATCACTCTCTCCATCTCTATCTGTCTATCGCTCTCTCTCTCTCTGTCTCTATAATATCTCTTCCTATATATATCTCTCTCTATGTATATCTCTATCTCTCTCTCTCTCTATATATATATATATCACTCTCTATTCACCTCCCTTACTATGTCCCTCTCTCTCTCTGTGTATCACTCTCTTGACCACTCTCTCTCTATATATGTATATCTCTCCCTATATATATATATATCTCTCTCTACTATCTTTATCACTCTCTCTATGTCTCTATCTGTCTATCTCTCTATCTACCCCTCCCCCTCTATGACTCTCGCTGTGTCCCTGTGTCGGTATCTCTTTCTATACCTCTCTCTCTATATATACACCTCTATCTCTATATCATTCTCTCTATATATATCTATCTCTCTATCTATCTCTCTCTATATACATATATGTATATGTATCTCTATATCTCTATCTATGCCTATATATATCACTGCCTCTCTCTACCTCTCTATCTGTCTATCACTCTCTCTATAACTCTCTCTCTCTATATATCTCTCTCTATATATCTCTCTCTACATATATATATATATATATATCGCTATTTCTTTCTCTATCTCTATATCTCTATTTCTGTATATATGTCTCTATCTCTATCTCTGTATATCTTCCTATCACTCCCTCTATCACTCTCTCTATCTACCTCCCTTTCTGTGACTCTCTCCCTATCTTTATATCTCTCTACCTCTCTCCCTTTATATATCTCTCCCTTTATATATCTCTCCCTCTATATATCTCTCCCTCTATATGTCTCTCTCTATCTCTCTCTGTATCTCTATATCTCTATCTCTCTATCCATCTCTTCCTATCTCTCTCTCTGTATATATATATATCTCTATCTCTCTCTCTATACATATATGTATATGTATCTCTATGTCTTTATCTATGCCTATATATATCTCTACCTCTCTCTATCTTTATATCTCTCTGCCTCTCTCTCTATCTATATCTCTCCCTCTATATATCTCTCTATCTCTCTCTGTATATATACGTATATATATATATATATCTACCTATGTCTCTCTCTATCTCTGTATATATATCTCTATCTCTCTCTCGATATCTATTCCTATATATATCTCTCTCTGTATACATATATATATATATCTATCTATATCTATATATATCTCTATATCTATGTATATCTCTATCTTTATCTATCTCTCTCCCTCTATATATCTCTCTATCTCTCTCTGTATATATATATATATCTAGCTGTCTCTGTCTCTGTCTATCTCTGTCTCTCTGTATATATATCTCTATCTTCCTATATATATCTCTATCTCTCTATATATATAAATCTCTATTTACTATCTATATATATCTCTATCTATATCTATATATATCTCTATCTCTCTCTCTCGATATCTCTTCCTATATATATATCTGTATGTATCCCTCGATATCTCTTCCTATATATATATATATATATATCTGTATATATATATCTGTGTATATATATATATCTGTATGTATCCCTCGATATCTCTTCCTATATATATATATCTGTATATATATATATCTGTATGTATCTCTGGATATCTCTTCCTATATTTCTCTCTTTATTTTTCTCTGTATATAAATCTCTACCTACTATCACTGTATCACTCTCTTTCTCTCTGACTATCACCCCCTCTCTGTATCTCCGTCTGTATCAATCCCCGTTTCCCTCTCTGTGTATCAGTCTCTCCTTTTTTTTGTTTTTTCTCTTTGACTTTCTCTCGACTGCCCCCCGTCTCTTTTCCCCCCTTTTCCTTCCCGCTTTCACCGTGTGTGCCCCCCCCCCCACCCTACACATATATGTGTCCTCCCTTTTCTTCCGCTGCACGTCTCTCTCTCTTGCCGTCTCCGTCTCGCTGCTCCCCTCCTCCCCGTCTCTCCCCCCTCCGTGTCTCCCCCCTCCGCTGTCTCCGCGCGCCTCCTCGGTGGTGCAGCATGCTGCGGTCCACACCTATACACACATACACACAAGCATATATATATGTATATGCATATATATATATGTATATGGACTTCTTTTTGAACTGCCTCGCTGTCCCTCTCTTCCTGTCTCGTCTCCTCCCTTCCCGCTGGCCTCCTGTCTCCGTCTCTCACGCGCCTCCCCTCCTCTTCCGATCTTCCTCCCTTTTTTCACGCGTCCGTCTTCGTCTTTTTTTGTTTTTTTCGCCTTCTCTTTCTCGCGTATTTCCCATCTCCCCCCTCTCTCTCTCCGTCGCGCTTCTTCTCTCACTCTCGCTGTTCTCCCGCTCGTTGGGTGTTGCTGTCTCTCGAAAGGTGGGGGGAAGTCTCGTTCATTCATTGCTCTCCTCTTCACTCTTATGTATCTTTCCTTATAAACATATATATATATATGTGTTTCTCTATCTCTCTCTATATATACGTCGATGTCTATATCTATCCATATATGTACATATATATATATACGTGTATGTATATGCCTTTCTCTCTCTCTCTCTATATATATATATGTGCACATATATATATATCTCTATATATCTCTCTCCCTCTCTCTATATATGTATATATGTCTCTCTCTCTATATATATAGGTCTATATATATATGTGCCCTTCTGTCTCTCTCCCCCTCTTTCTCTCTATATATGTATCTTTCTCTCTCTCTCTGTGTCTCTATATATCGAAGTCTATACATACCTACACGTCTCTCACATATATATAGAGAGACTGTGGATACCTGTATCTATCTGTCTCTGTGTAACTATCTATATCTATATAGTCATCTCTGTATAAATATCTATATCTCTGTATTACGCTGCTATTATCTATTTATACGTCTGTGTATATTTCCCCGTATATCTGTCCACCTCTATTTAAACATGTCTATCTATCTCTCTCTATATATAAATGTGTGTTTTTTTGTATGTTTAATCTACCCATTCTATCTACTTATCTATCTCTCTATATATACATGTATATCTATCTATTTGTGTCACTCTCTCTCTCTCTAGATATGTAGCTGCATGCACACCTATCTGTCTGAATATGCGTCTCTATGTATCTGTCTCCCTCTATTTATAGGCATACTCCTGTCTATATCTGTCTCCATTTATTATGTCTCTCTGTATCTCTCTCTTTCTACGTGTATTTGTTTGATTCTATCTGTGTCTCACCGCGAATGTACGCATGCGCATCTTTTACATGCAGATACATTTATTCTCGCAGAGTTGACACGCTGTTGATTGACGCCTGTCTCGTCTCCTCCTCCTTTTCAACGTCTCGCCGTCTCCCCCTCTCTCTGCGTGTCTCCGTCCGTCTCCCCGTCTCCACCCTGCCCGGCCCTTCGTCTCCTCCTGTCCCCGTCTCCTCTTCTCATTTCCCTTCTCAGAAGATTCGTTAAGACTCTCTGCCCCCTTGCGAGGCACCGCATGCTGCTGCTGCTGCGTCTCTGCTTCTGCGTCTTGCGCGGTCGCCCGCTACGCGCAGCCAATTCATCCACGTGTACCCCACCACACGTGTCTGCGTGTCTGCGTCTGTCTTTCTTCTCTCTATGCGTGACGTCCCCTGCCGAGTCGTCCTCGCTCCAGTTTCCTGCTGCTGCTCTTGGGCTGGAGGCTGCTGCTGCGTCTGTGGCTGCTGCATGCGCCTCCTCCCTTCTCTGGGTCCTAGTGCTGCTGTTCCTGCTCCCGCTGCTGGTGCTGCTGCTCCCGCTGCTGGTGCTGCTGCTCCCGCTGCTGGTGCTGCTGCTCCCGCTGCTGGTGCTGCTGCTCCCGCTGCTGGTGCTGCTGTTCCTGCTCTCGCTGCTGGTGCTGCTGTTCCTGCTCTCGCTGCTGGTGCTGCTGTTCCTGCTGCTCTCATGTTGCGCCGGTTTCTGCTTCTGCGCTTCCGACTTTTCTTCGCTCGTGCACCAGGACATCCTCGTTACCGAAGGAAACGTGCAGAATGTTTGCACGCCGGTGACCGTCGTCGGTGATATCCACGGCCAGTTCCACGACTTCCTCGAGATGTTCAAATGCGCCGGCAGTAAGTTTTTATCTCCACCCTTTCTGTTCTCAATTCTACCTCGCCTTTCTGCCTCTTTTCTCCTTGTCGTCTTCTTCTCCCTTCGAACGTCGTCTCTCCTCGGCGGTCCCCCCCCTGCATCGGAGGACGCGGAAGACGCACGTCTGCTCCGAATATCTCTTGGTCTCCTTTTGCCCCCTTATATTTCCTCTCTCTTCGTGTCTCTCCCATTCTCTTCGTCGTCTTCTGCTGTTCTTTGTATATATGTATGTGTGGGCTTACGCATGTATGACGAAGTGTATTTGCTGCTGTACTCATATGTATGTATATATCTCCACGCATGTGTATTGCTTTCTCCTGTCGAAGTATACTTGCCTTTCTCTCTCTCTGTCTTCCTATCTCTATCTCTGTATACACACACAAACCGGTGGCAGACGCATATATATATGTATATGGGTATGTATATAGATACGTATGTATGTGTATACCCATATATATATATATATCTTGTGCTTCTGAGTGTATGCGTATAAGTATTTGTCGCCTGTGTATTCCCCCTATATAAGTGTATATAAACCTGTGTGTTTGTCTGAGCCTCTCTCTCTGGCTGTAGAGCGAAAACTTTGCATGCACATGTGTTGGGAGTCGTTTTCCCGTATTTCTTTGCGTCTCTGTGTCTGCAGCGCATGCGTTGCTTCCTGTCTCAAGGATGTACGTGTGGATGTATCTGCATGAGGTTGTCGATATCTTCCGAAGGGGAAAGAAGCAACTACGTATGATGGGTTGTTTGCTGGTCGAAGTTTGCGCCACGTTTTGCAGCTTCGGTAATCTGCAGCCCTTCTTCTTCCTCTTCCGCTTCTTCCTCTTCTTCGCTGCTGCTGCTTCTGCGGCAGAGTGCGACCCGCGCCTCATCGCCTCGCACCGTCGTGCTTCCCCGCTGGTATCGCTGCAGTCCTGTTGCGCCGTCCGGTCCTCGATTTGGTGCTGCTGCTCGATTCCTGCCCCTGCTGCTGCTGTAGGTGTGCCGCATCACTGCTGCTGCTGTGGCGGTATCTGGCGCTTTGTGACGCTGCTGCTTCCTCCTCCTCCTCCTTCACTTTGCTGTTTCCTGCGACTGCACTGCTTGCTGCTGCTGCTGTTGCGGCGCGATGGGCCTGGTGCGTCTGTACGACTGCTGCTGCAGCATGCCCGTCGGTGAACTTTTTATTCTTGGGCGATTACGTCGACCGCGGAATGAACTCGGTGGAGTGCGTCAGTCTTGTGCTGCTTCTTAAGGTAAGATGAGACGGTTGTGTTGCGGTGTACGTACACCGCACGCGGGGGCACACAACAGCCCGGCCACCGCTCAGTCCCCACCCCACGTCCCCGTCGCAGCTGTCACACCTACTCGGCTCTGCCGCCGCACCCGCAGCAGCAGCAGGATGGCCGCAGCAGCACGCAGCTGAGTTTCTCTCTCCTCGCCCCACAGAAGCAGCAGCAACAGCAGCACAGCAGCAATGAAGCTTTTTATGTGTGGGGCACCGGGGCGTGCGTCCCGCCGCTGCTGCTCCATTTCTTTCAAGGCGGGAAGAGGCTGCCCAGGCGGTGCTGCAACTCCCCGTGTGTGCGTCTGGTGCTACCCTGCAGCTGGGGTGTCCTTTTTGACAGGTGCTGCTGTTGCGCTTCTTTGCCACCACTGCTTCTACCTCTTTGCTGCTGCTGCTGCTTCCCTGATGCAGGTGTTGCCTCGTTGACGGTGCTGCTGCTTCTGTGATGCGACTGCTGGTGCTGCTGCTTCCTGTATGCTGCTGGTGCTGCCTTGCTGCTCATGCTGCTGCTCTATTCTTGACGATGCTGGCTCACTGCTGCTACTGCTTTGTTGCTGCTGGTGGTGTGTGTTTCCTCGCTGGCATTCCTGTTTTTTTCTTCTTCCTTGATGCTGCTGCTTTTGCTGCTTCCGTAGTCCTGCTACTTTTGCTGCTCCCCTGGTGCTGCTGCCGATTTTGCTGCTCCACGTCTGCTGCTGCGCATGCGTCTGTATGACCTCTTCTCCCCCTCTCGCGTTTCTCCTTGCTGCCTTGATGCTTTTACATGTTCCTTACTCTCCTTTCTGTTTTCCTCTCCTTTTCCTTTCTCCTACTGCAGGTGCGGTACAGACACAGGGTCACGTTAATAAGAGGAAATCACGAGAGTCGGCAAATTACCCAGGTCTACGGCTTCTATGATGAATGCCTGCGAAAGTACGGCAATGCAAATGCCTGGAATTACTTCACCGGTCCGTCGCCCTTCCTCTTTTTCTCTCTCTGTATCTCCCTCTGTTTAAACACACACACATACAGAGGCACACATCTCCTGCCTCCTTGTATTGAGTGTTCTGCCTACGTATACATATATGTATACGTGTATATCTATGTGTATATATAAATATATGTGTATGTATATATATGTGTACTTGTATCTCTGTATCTATATGTGCATATATATATATAGGTGTGCGTATGTAGATCCGTTTGTACGCGATGGGGGGGGGGATGAGAAGCTGGCGGGGCATGAAAGGACAAGCACGGCGGAGGTCGCCGGCGATCTTCCCCTGCATATATTATAAATATGTGTATGTGTGTATCTGCATGCATGACTATGGACAGGCAAGAGAAGGAGAAGTACGACTGTTTTCTGCCGACACTTCTTCTGAATCTCCTTCACACCGGAAAAGTTGTTTCTGTGGCCGACAGCAAATAGGCAGCAGCACCACACATGCACCTCTCCCTATGTCTCAAAGACGCATGCTCCTTCTTAAATTCCCATATAAAGAAATAGGTGCCTTTCCACAACGCTTCCCTACTTCTGCATGCCTATATTTCTGTAGCTATATATATATATATGTATATGTATATACCTCCATCGGTCTCTCTCTCTATATATATATGTATATGTATAGATATATGCATGTGCGTGTATACGTCCATCTCCCTATATGTATATATATGTATAGATATATGCGTGTGTATACAGAGATACAGAGAGACGGACGGTTTGCTTTCCCTCTTTCTGTGTGTCTCCGTTTCATTTCGAATATATGTAGAGGGATGTGGGAGAGCAGATTTATCACCGTGGGAAGATGCAGGGGTCTGTGTATATGTAGAGAAGATGACTTTGTTGACGTGCTGACGCTGCTGACGTGTTCGTTCTTCCCCGTGAGAAGAGGTGCAGTGCGGACAAACCGAAGAAGAGCGTCTGCTGCATGCGTCTCTCTCTTCCCGCGACCGTCAGCAGGGGAACTCTTCGCTTCGTCAGAAGGAGCAAAAACTTCCCCGCTGATCTGCTGCGCACGGGAAGAGAAGCGGGACGCAGACGACGAGCTCCTCTCTATACCATCATTGGCTGCTGTTGCTGCTGCCGCCACACGTGCTGCTGCTCTTGGAACTGCCGGTGCTGCAGCGGCTCCTGCTGCCAACGACTTCTGCTGCAACGGCTTCTGCTGCTGCTGCAATTGCTGCTGCGGTTGCTGCTGTTGTTAGTGCTCTTGTTACTTCCATTGCTGCTCGTGCTACTCCTGTTGATCGTGCAGTTGCTCTTGATACTCCTGTTGCGGCTGCTGCTGTTACTCTTGCTACTCCTGTTGCAGTTTTCGTGCTACTCCTGTTGCTGCTGCTGCTCTTGCTACTGCTGTTACTGCTCTCTCTGCTTCTGTTGCTGCTGTTGCTATCGCTACTGTTGCTGCTCTTGCTGCTGTAGCTGCTCTGTCGACTCCTGTTGCTGCGCTTTATACTGCTGCTGCTGCTGCTCGTGTCGACGCTGCTGCTGCTACTGACGGTGCTGCTCTCATGACTCCTGTTGGCGTTTCCGTTTTTTGCTGCTGTTGCTGCAGATGTCTTCGATTACCTGCCTTTGAGTGCGTTGATCGACGACAAAATTTTTTGTCCACATGCCGGTCTCTCACCAAATATAGAGACTCTCGACCACGTCCGTCTCCTAGAAAGGTGAGTTTGCCTCTCTCTCTTTCTCCCTTTGCCTTCCTCTTGCTGCTGTGATCGCTTCTTCTGCATCTTTTTCCTTTTCTTTCTGTTCTCTGGCTTTCTTCTCGTCCTCTGTTGTGTCTCTTTTTATTCTTCGTGACGAGGTACTTCTGGCAACACAGACACGTACGTAAAAAAATTTTCTCTCGGTGCAGCTGTCCAGTTCTTCCTTTTGCTGCTGTTGCTGCTTCTTCCGCTGCTGCGCCCATCTGTTCTACGTGTATTTGTACGTCTCTTCTGCTGTGCCCTCGTATCGCCCTCTTTCTATTGCTGTGGGTTCCCTTGTGTGTGTCCACGTACGCACATACATATATGTAGAGATACAAGCAGAAAAACAGAAGCAGGAAGAGACGTATCTGCATGTGTATTCTTCCGTGTATGTATATTCACCTGCATATATATGTAGAGAGAGGGGGACAGAGCGATAATAGATACAGAAAGCCAAAGGCATAGAGAAGTAGAAGAAGACGCGCGCTTATGTCCGTTCCATATATGTATCTCTTTATATATACGTACGTATTTGCGCCTATGCATGTGTAAACGTGGGCCGACTCCATACACATATATATATCTGTATATATATGTGCAGCCATATGTGAAGAAGTACACATACATGTATATACGTACATTTTCCCCATATGTGAAGAGTGAAGAAGCGTACACATATATGTGTGTGTGTGTACACTTTCCTGGCCTACGCATGTATGAAGAAGGATCCACGTATATGCATGTTTTCTTCGTGTATATGTGTGTGAAGTATGTGTGGGGTGATGGTGATATTTTGTGAATGAGAAATGGAGCGAAACATATCGGGGGGGAAGAGCAGCAGAAGACGGGGGACATGCTGCTGAGGAGTCTGTGCTGCCCGCTGCGCGCGTGCCTGTACTTTTCACACGGAGGGGGGGTCCTTTTTTTTCTCCCCACTTTCCTCTCTTTCATGTAGCTGTCGATTCTGCACTTTTCTCCCCCCCTATCTATTCAAAACATGCGCACATACATTTGCGCGGGCATATCTGCTCTTCCTCCTCCTTCACACACACATATATATGCCTGTTTTTCTCTATGCAGGTATGGGTTTGTCTGTGTCTCTCCCTGGCTCGGCATATCTATACATATATATATGTGTATGTTTCTCTCTGTCTGTCTTGGCATATGTATACATATCTGTATATATATATGCTTATGTTTCTCTGTGTCTCGGCATATGTATACATATATATATATGTACATATATATGGGTATGTTTCTCTCTCTTTCTCTCCTTTCTTTCTCTGTTTCTCCCCCTACTTCTATATGCGTTTCCCCCTTTCTATCTATCTATTCATATATATATGTATGTGTGTGTGCATCTATGTTTTTTTTTTCTCTTCTCTTCATTAGTGCCTGTATGTGTGTAGATGTGTGTAGATGTGTTTGTCTCTCTGTCTCTCTATCACTCTCTCCATATATATGCAGATATAAATATTTCTTCTTCTCTCTCTATCTGTCTATCTATGAATGTATCTATCTACATATCTGTCTATCTATATATATGTCTATCTGTCTATCTATCTACATATCTATCTATATCTATCTATCTATATCTATCTATCTACATATATATATATATCTATCTATATATCTATATATCTATCTATGTACCTATCTATATATCTATCTGTATGTCTATCTATATATCTATCTATATATATATGTATGTATATATATATGTTCCCTTTCCCTCTCTTTTCCTTTCCCTTTCCCTCTCTTTTCCTTTCCTGCTTCTTCTCTTCTCCTTTTCTTTTGCTGCTTGCCGCTCCCCCGGGTCTTCTCCTCCGTCGCCCCCCCCCCGTTTCGTCTCGAATTTGTTGTCCCCGCGCGCGTGTCCTCCGTCGCTCGACGCGCCTCTCCTCCTTTTTTTTTTGCTGCCTTCCAGCCCCCGTCTGCACGATTTCTCCTCCTCCCTTTTTTTCTTCTCCGTGCAGGTTTCAGGAAGTGCCGCACGAGGGGCCGATGTGCGACTTGCTCTGGTCAGATCCGGAGGATCAAATGCCCGGCTGGGGCATCTCTCCGCGAGGCGCCGGTATGTCTCTTCTTTTCTTTTCTTTTCTTCTTCTTCTTCTTTTCTTCTTCGTTTCTTTCTTCTCTTCTACGTCTTCTGCTTCTCGACGTCGCTTGCCGTTGCTTCCCGGTGTCCTCCCTGCGATTCTGCGGTGCTGCTGCTGTCCTGCAGACGCCTTTCTTCTTCTTCTTCTTCGTGTCTTTGTCTCGATTTCCGTCCCCTTCCCCTCTCTCTGTTGCTGCCCGTGTCTCTCCGGCCCAGCAGCAGCTCGCGGGCCCTTCTTCGTCTTCCTCTGCGGCAGCAGTTGCAGACGACAACTTCCGCCTTTCCTTCGCTGCCCCCTCCCTTGCTGCGACAAGCCGTTTCTGCGCATATAAGTCACCTCCTGCCTGCGTCGCTTTGCGCCTCCTTCTCTTCACTTCCTCTTCTTCCCGTCTCTCTTCAGCACATACACAGACACACACACACGTACGTCTCTATACGCGTATATATATATGTGTGGATTTGTGTGCGTCGTGGCGTCCCTATTTCCCGGCGGTCTTTTCCCGCCTCTTCGCTGCGTGTCTCTCTGTTTGCCTCTTTTCCGTCCTCTTCCCCCTCCTACTATTCGAATTCTCCACACATACGTATGGCTGCGTGTAGCTGGGTGGGTGCCTGGTTGCTGCCTGCAGGATATACCTTCGGCCAAGATATCTCACAGAAGTTCAACCACGTCAACGGGCTGAAACTCATCGCCCGGGCCCACCAGCTCATTATGGAAGTATGTGCTCCTGTGTGTGCGCCTCCCTTTCTTGCTGTCTCTGTTCTTCCGTTCTGTCCGTCATTTTCGGATCTCCTCGTCTCTGCTCGTCTCTGCCCTTCTTCTCCCTCTTTTTTTGTGTGTTTCGCGGGGTCTTCTCCCGCGGTCTGCTCCGTCTTCGTTTCTCTTCTTGTTGTTCGTTTTGTCTTCTTTCGTCTTCCGCTTCTCTCTCTGTGCTGCGCCGTACTCGTCCCCAGGCGACCTGCGTCTTTGCTGCTGCTGCTGCGACGAGCCGTGACACCGTCGCTGAAAGATTCGCAGCGAACGATGTCTGCCTGATTTTTCACATACGAGGACGAATATATGTACGGGTGCGTAGCCACTTCTTAGTTAAGATACACGTGCTTCAATGTATATGCATGTGTGCATGTGTACAAATGTGTGCCTTTGTATCTCCATCTATATGTGATTGCACACATATGTATTTAAGCGTATATGTATACGTATGTACATACATCTATGCCCATGTCTCTGTATGTGTATAGGATGTTATGCATGCGTATAGATAAATGTATATATTCATATATTTGTGCCTGTGTATATGTATGTATCTGTACATGTGTCTGCACATGTATGAATGTATACATATATGGTGTGTGTATGTAGGTGTATTCATAACTATATATATATGTACGTATGTGTATATGTGTACGTATGTATTTATATGTATGTGGACGTATATGTATATATTTACGTGTGTCTGCGTATGTATATGTATATTAGAATATGCGTGTGTATCTGTGTATATATGTATGTATACGATGTACATACGCATATGTTTGTTTCTATATATGTACACACACATATATATGTATATGGTTGTATGTGTGTGTATGTATATGTATCTATGTACGCGTATACGTATGTGTGTGTATATACGTGTATACGTAAGTATGTGTGTATCTCTGAATGCGGACGCAGGTATGTATGTAAATGCATGCATGCAAGGAGAAGTCGTCTCCTTTTCGGTGTGTCACCACCCAGACGTTCCTCTCCTATTCACCTCCTTTTTGTTCTCCTTTTATTCATCTAACAAAAATGCATGGGGCCTGTTTGACGACGCCGTCTCCATCTTGTGACTTGCTGCCCGTGCCCCACCTCTGTCCCCACGCAAGCAGCCACACACCGCCAGAAGAAAGTGCCTCAGTATATAAAACAGCTACCTTGCTTCGATACATACATACATACTTGCATATATATGTGTATATACGTATAGACAGAGAAAGATAGATATAGGTAGAGAGAGGACGTACATCGATAGAGGACGACGACTCGTATTGTTCGCGTATATATGTATATATCGATGTTCAAGTCTACCAACTATTACATATATATGTATATATGCGTATGCGTACGTATGTGTGTACAGGTATGTATATGCGTGTACACGTACATATATTTACATATGTAGAGAAAGAGAGAGAAGCACATATATGGAGGAAGAGAAGTAGTACTGTTGAACTCCACTAATTTATACGTATTTCTGCCTTTTATGTATATGGATGGGTGACTGCGCTGTTCTATATATTTGTAAAGGAAGACATAGGTGAGGTAATGCGAGTTCGTTTTCAATTGTAGAAGTGCCTGCATGCGCGTTTCTGTGTCTCTTTCTTCTTCCTCAGCGCATGCACGTGTGTGTATCTGTCCTTGTATTTACTTCTATATCTCTATGTGTGTTTGTCTCTCTCTATATAAATGTGTACCCTCCCATATATGTGTACCTATTTGTATGTATAAATATATATCGACGTGTACATACGCATATGTCTTTACATATGTGCGTATATATATGTATATACTCATATCTTCACTTATGTATATTTGTATGTGTATGTATACCTTTGTATACATATGTATATATATATATATGTGTGTATCTTCTTGTATATATACCTTTGTATATATATGTGTGTGAATCTCTTCGTCTGTAGTTTCCATATGTATATGTATGGACATTTGTACGTGCTTATATGTTTGTCTCTACTTTTATATGTGCGTGCCCGGAGCCGTTTTGGGTTGCACACGTTTCGACGCGTGGTGCTGGGCGGTCGTGCTGCTGCTGTTGTTGCTCTTCGATAAATTTATTTTCTTCAGGGATATCAGTGGTCCCAAGCCAACAACGTGGTGACAATCTTCTCGGCTCCGAACTATTGCTACCGCTGCGGAAACCAGGCTGCTATAATGAAGCTCGACGAGAATTTGAATTACACCTTGTAGGCACCAGCGCAGTACACGGGGTTGCATAGATATGCTGCTCTTCTTCTTTTTCTTGCTGCTACGAGGACCTGCTGCTGGCGCTGGTGATGCTGCTCGCACTGGTGATGCTGCTGGCGCTGTTGCAGTGCTAGAACTGCTGCTCTCGACGCCGCTGCTGCTGCCACGACTGTTTGCTGCTGCCGTTGCTGCTCCACATCTGCATATATATATCTATGTGTATGTATGGGAGAGAGAGAGAGAAAAAGAGAGATAGACAGAGAGACATACGTGTGTACATGCGTACTACTATGACAGGATGGCTGCTATATATATATATATGTCTCTCTCTCGCCTTCTCCCTCTCCCTCTCTATGTGTGCACATGCTCCTATGACACTACGGCTGCTGCTGCCGCTGTACCAACATGCGTGTATGGATTATGTATGTATCTGTATGTAAATATATATATATATATATAGATATATAGATAGATAGAAATGGGTGCTATTATGAGAGGGGAGCTAGTGCTGGTGCTGCTATATCCATCCATGTGTATATCTGTATAGAAGTTGCTGTAAGTATATCCCTGGTGATCCTGTGCGAGGTGTGGACACTTCGAATTTGAAAGAAGGCGAGGAATAGACGCGTTTTCTCTTCCTGTTCCTCGTTCTCCATCTTCTCTTCTTTCTCTGCATCTCTCTTTCTGTATCTCTGTCTCACGTTTTCTTCTGTAGACGCCGCTGCTGTTCTTTACGGACAGCACATGTGGAGCTCTGTGCGTCGTGCTGCTGATGCTGCTATATCTCTATATA
This sequence comes from Sarcocystis neurona, assembly GCA_000727475.1. Classification (NCBI taxonomy): domain Eukaryota; phylum Apicomplexa; class Conoidasida; order Eucoccidiorida; family Sarcocystidae; genus Sarcocystis; species Sarcocystis neurona. The sequence continues at coordinate 1,576,617 of KL647311.1, read as the reverse complement.
TCTATATCTATCTCTCTGTGTACATATATATACATGCATGTACGTGTCTCTCTATATATCTATATATCTACATAAATCTCTCCCTCCCTATCTCTCTATATCACTATATGTGTGTCTCTCTACATACCTACATAACTATATACCAGTATCTGTCTCTCGATGTATATATGCGTATCTGTATATCGATATGTGTCTCTCTCCATGTGCCTCTATGTCTACGTATCTCTCTCTTTTTCTATACACATATATGTACGTAAATAAAGTATATGTAGTAGTAGTTACACGTGATATATACGTGTGGATCTATTTGTTGTAGATAGAGCTATCCATACACTTGTGTGTATCGTAGGTGTTTAGTAGGGGAGCACGTGTATGAAGTCTTGTGGACATAGACCGTGAACATCGTAGTTTTGCAGAAGAGAAGGAGGAGAAGGAGAAGAAGGGGAAGGCGGATGAGGCCTCCACGTGTGTGTCTTGTCCCCGTCTGTCTCTCTATGTCTCCGCCGTCGGATCTGCACCCTTCGTATACAAAGAAGAAGAGGAAGTCCCGCTGTTCAGCAGACAGAATGAGAAGAAGAAAAAGAGAGGAAGGGAGACGAAATTATGTGGTGGGAGAAGAACGAAATAGAAGAGAAAGCGCCACATGCGTTGGTGTGGAATGTGCGTGCTTCTGCAGCATCCAGTATAATCCGTCCGTACACCAGGCAACAACGACGGAAGGACAGAGACGCATTCCCGACTATTTTGTGTGATGCAGCTGCATGCGTGGGGCCGGTGGCACACACACACGCGGCTCTGCACGGGAAATTCTCTTTTTGCTCTCTCCACGAATGCAGCATTGTCTACACCCCCAGCAAGAGCGGGGGGCGCAGCAGCACGCGCGCGTAGCTATGCATGTACGCCTGCGTATTTAATACACACGCGCCTGTGTATTTAATACACACACGCCTGTGTATTGTTTATGTGTGTGGGAGGGGGCCAGAGACGCGCCTTTTGGCGTTGCTTCCTGTCTGAGGCAACTGTACAGGGCTTCTTCTTCGTGAGTGCCCCCGTTTTCTTGAGCAAAGAATGTAGTTCTCTTCTCAGCAGCTACGGCGCTGCTCTCATTCACGTCTTTTGCAGAAGAAGTTGCGGAAACACAAGTTCCTTCACGACAAAAAGAGGACGTCTCTGTGTGTCGCCGTGTGCATGTCTGCATGCAACTGTGTGTGGGTGTTTATGTTTGCCTCGACTGTGCCCATGCGAGAAGGTGCCACCCTGCCGCATGCGAAACGCTTAGTGGCCCTCTCAAAAAACTCGTCTTTTTCGACGTGGAAGTTCACGTACATTTGTGTGTTATACAGAGACAGACACACACACGGAAATGGAGCACCTCTGTGAACATACGTCCGTGGACAAGGATTATCTCTCTCTATATATATGTAGATAATACCCCCTATTTACACATACATGCATAGACGTGTAGACACGTGCATGTAGACGTCTCTCGGAACATACGTAATCGTAAATACATACTCCTCTTTGTGACCGTTCAAAATATCCCGCTGGACACTTCTACAACCATACGTATACAGATGCGTACATCTACATGTATATGGATATACGCATATATACGTGTATATATATACGCGTGTGAGTAGCGCATGCCGAAACGCTTCGACAAAAGTGCAGGAAGCGAACGCCTGTGGTGTAACAGCGAGAGGCGCAGCAGACGCAGCAGGCGCCGTGTGTCAGAGTGACGCGGCGTGTGCGGAGTGGATATTCCTCGGTCCTGGAGCCTGATGGTTATCCCCTGTGTTTCCACGGCTGCACTGCATGGACAGGAAAATTTCTGTTGGAAAGCACGACCTTTTCTCATGCAGAGAAAACGCAGTGGCCGCACTAATACGCTGACACTCCCGCCGCTGAGAGACGCGCGCAGGTGCTTGCATGCCAGGCGTGCGTTCGGGTCACGGTCTCATATTTGCACGCGCATGCATGCGTGGGGGGGGGGTCGCGTGGAACTATGCGTACTCAGGCGCATGTGAGTGCTCACGTTTCTTCCGCAGAATTATTGATGGAGTGGGCAAAAGATTTTGCAGATCTCTCTGTCATCGTATGCGCAGACATGTGGGAAGTGTTTGCGCGGGCATTCTGGTAGGTCCGTAATAAACGCATGTATACGCGTGTGTAGTTGCAAGCATGCGCGCGCTTCACACAGCTTGTGTTGGTCAAATGTTCAGTTGTATGTAGGGATGGATGGATGTATGTCTTCGCGCATGCATGCGCCCACGCTTTTGTATGTAGGTGCGTATGTACATATTCATGCATGCATGTACTCGTGAAAGAGAAGCGTATGTGTAAGTGGGTGGGCAGTCCCCTCACGCCAAACATTTGTAGGCGAACAAGCAGACGCAGCGCACGTGCACTTTCTTTCATACAGAGAGACGGGAAGACGCAGAAGACTTGCGACATTGTATGAGGGAGTCCAGGCGCGTCTTTGAACAACGTGTTGCAGCGGCGTGCATCTCCATGCGCCTGGCCGGCGAAACGCATGCGGGGGGGTGTCCCGGTGCGTGTCCACGCGGTCACGCCAAGGAGGAAATATGTGGAAGACGCTGGGCATTCTTCCTTTGGGATAGAGGGGAAGATACGCGCATTTTTGACGAAGAACCGCCGGGTTCTGCGATGCCGCTCCGTCTGCAGCTACCGGCACAGGAAGTGCTGTTTGGGCAATGTAGAGAAACAAGTAGTGCGCAGGTGTCTGCGGAGATGGACTCTCCCCAGGACCCACACACACTTCCTTGGGGGGTGTACGTACGCGACATCGACGGAGGAAACGTAGTCGCAGAGCGACCGGATGGCGTAATAACAAGACGCAGAAGTGCGGGCGGGGAGTCGGCTTCTGTGCGTGACTGCTCTCTGCAGAGGTTGTAGCAACGTTTTTTGTGCGCATTATTGTTGCACTAAGTGAAAAAACACGAACGCATTTCCACGGAGAAACGCCTGCAAAACGCTGGGCTCTCGTATACGGGCAGACACAGAACAAAAAACAGTCGGCGGTGACTTTTGTCGTGCTCGGAGAGACGCCTGCGTCTTCGATAATGATAGCACCACAGGTGATAGCGACTCTCCAGCATTGTCGAAGGACGGGTCGAGTGTTGATGCGGGGCGCATGCACAGGCGCCTGCATGCGCGCAGAGTACTGCAAACCACGCAACATGTACTGCCGCCTGTGTCATCTTGCGGTGTACGTACACTCCACGGGCACCTCGTTGAGGAGCAGCACCAGGGCCGTTTTTAGAAACACAGGCGCACACACACAGCTGGTGTGCGCCTTCCTGTGCTCCCGTTCCGCCAGGGTCACGCGCGGTAGAAGGTGGAACATGTGAAGTCAACAGCTGGGTGGTGTGATACTGGTACTTGTAGGTGACTTTGCTTTCTGCTGTTCTGGCCTGCGCAGACGTACGAGTGTTCACGCTTCTTGCTGGTCAGTCTCTGCATATGAGTTGGAACTTTTTGCCCTCTCGTACATTTTTCAGGCGCGTAGACGCTCTAAGAATGTAGGCACAGCCACTTCTCCACTTTTCAGCTATTTGAGAATGTACGCGAATGTTTCTTAATGTACGTAGTCCGCAGATACATGTGTGCACATGTATCTGTGTACGGACGCATGCACAGGGGTGACTTTTCCAGGTGTATACGTGTGTGAATGCTCAGGACACGCTTCTTCGTGAGAGGCTGATCGCGGTTGCATGCATATACCGATACACGGGCATCTGGCTCGCTCGCTGGCATGCACAAAGATGTCGGCGGCTATCTTTCTGCGTAGTACTTTTTTGCTGACAGTTGACCCGTGCTCCAAGGTGAGCACGCGCCTTGCTTGAGGCAGCTCTCTCTGTGGAGTTCTGTTTTTTCGTGTTTCTACATATCAATCAAAGCAGAGGGGCAGAATGCGTGCCAGTTTTCTTTCTTCTTGCGCGTCAGTCCCGCGCGCACAAACATACTATGCTGCTAGAGTTCACTTCTGTGTATCTTCTCGCCGTTTGCAGTGCACGCGCACGTGTAGCAACGCCCCGGCGAAGAGAGCCAAGCACATTGATGCAAGCAATGCCCGCTGATCGCTAGTGCACTGCGGCACGCTCACGTGTGTGTGTTTCTCCGTATACGCCATTCTCACCCGTCAGTATACTTGGTGGTGGATAACTAAACAGTCGCATGTATTCTCCTGCGTTGCATGTACACATATCTACACGTATGCATGTGGCCACGCTTCTGGTCAAAGTCGCCGAAACGGAGAGTGCGTCGACGCGTTAGTGGAACTCCTCCACTTCACTCTGGCTTCCCTTTTGCCGCAAGCTTACCCGAAACACTAGGGAGCTCCTGCGGTGCTGCTGTTCTTGTGTCTCTGCTGTAGCTGCCACTGATACTCTGCTGTGTCCCTGCTGCTGCTGTTGTTGCAGCTGCGCTCCGACTGCGTTGCTGCTGCCGGGGTTACTGCGGCGCTGCTGCTCTGTTGTGACCATTCGAATGCGACCGGCGCCGTTGTGGGCGCGTGCTGCGCAACAGGCTATACACTTCCGCTGTTCCCGCTGCTGCTGTTGCGGCCCTTTGGGTGGTGGCCGGGACACTGGCAGCACTCTTCTCGGCTGCTGCGACGCTCCTGCTGCTTCGTTGATTCTGTTGTGGACTTTCCCACGTGTTTCCCTGCTGCAGGCGAGTTCCACAACAAATTCTACCTGCACACGATTAAATGCAGCTCTCCGACGTACACGTCTGTTTAGCGACGTACAGGTGTGTACAGAACTCTACATACACGCGGAGGTAGCATGCATGCGTGCAAATGGAGAAGCCTACATATTCCGCAAACCGAGGGAAAGGTTACTAAACATGTGCCTGTGTAACTGTAAGTGATACCTGCCTGTCTACTGCATATCGGTGCGATCCAAGCGGATCTCCTGTAGTCTAGCCGCTGCTTCAGCGACAGCAGCAGCCCCAGCCGTTGCCGAGGAGCCACGACGTTTTGCAGTTCCCGCGTAGTCGTTTGGTGCAGCTCCGGGCTTATTGTTTTCTTGCGAAGAAGGCCATAGCGGCAGCCGCACAGGGAGAAGCAGACAGTCCTGGGCACTACTTCGTGTGTCGACGATCGCTGTGCACCCGTGCGCCTGACTTTCTTCTCGCCGTTTCGGCAGTTCTGCTGGCGCGCTCTGTTACATCTGCCTTACGCATGCAACCGTCCTTGAAATGAGAATACCTACGCGTGTAGCTCTCGTCTCGGGCTCGCGTGGAATCATGAATACACACGCGATTATCGTAGTGAAGCAGCCACCTAGACATCCCAAGTGTGTATACAACCCTGTGCAGACTTAGGCACGCTGTGGATTTTCGCGATTTCCTTGTCCCTTTCAGAGTGTCCTTACGGTAGACCTGTGTGTCCAGGCGTGCACAGCAGCACGAGTTAGAACGTATGTGGTGGTGTATCAAAGCAGGGCGGCCACGGAGCATGCGTGCGTGCGTTCCCACGTTGTGACGGCATCCGAACACTGGTGAGAGAGAACTACTTCGCTGTCTTGCGAGCATGCAGGGTCGCAGTGTAGGACAGAGAATTTCACCTTCTCGCGCTTTTGCTGCTTTCTCGAGAACACCCCGAGAGTTGACGGGACTTGCACCAGCTGCAGGGCTGTCCTTCGTGGGTGCGTTTGTGAGTGAGACGCCTACAGGCGCACGCAACGCGTCTTCAGGCAGCAGGGCAGGACGTGGGGAGTGCAGCAGTACATGCGCGCTGGCGCCGCTTCGAGTGGTCAGGCGAAGATAAAGCATATATTTAAGTCTCTCGTGCAGGTTGGCGTCTCGTGGCCGTGAGCGCTACACCGCTCTGCGCTAGGACAGCGCGGTGGAAAGTTTTCCGCTGTCCTGCTCACCAGTGCCCGAAGCTCCCTGCGTTCAGGGAGGTGAATACAAGGAGCATAAATTCCTTGTCGATAACGAGTATGCGTGTGCGCCATGCCGTTGTCCCCGTTTTCCCCTTTTTCGTCTTCTCTTGAGTCTCTCCTCTTCGTCTGCTACCGCTTCATATTCTCAGTACGCTCGCGCCGCGCTTCGCCTCTCCCCGGTGTCGCCTGTTGCGCCCTCCGCTGCTGCACCCCTCCTCTTGTCTTTCAGCAAGTACGTGAGTGAGTGCCAGAGACGTACGTTTTTTAAGTTAATATTAAAAGATGTCGAATTATATTAGAGCACCCTACTATTTAATTGATGTCGCCGCCTTCTGCGTCACAGAAATATTCCATTTTACGTGAAAGGTGAACACGTCTGGTGGGATACACACGTGCAGGTTGCACGAGAGGTGGGGAGACAGCATTTCCGCAGCACTCTTGGTGCCAACGCATGCACCTCGCCGCGCTTGCAAAGGCCGTTCTTGTGCTGTGCATGCAGAAGGGACTCGGTCTAATACCCCAGGCCTCTCCGCGGCTCCCTTTGCGGCGAGCAGCTCGACGTGTTTCTCACGTCTCGTCAACTCTATGACGAGCTGGTTCTGCGACGCATGCAACATTTCACCTGCATGCAGCCGCGCTGTACGTCTCGTTTATGGGTCAGACTTCCTGTGCCACTGCCGCGTTTTCGGGATTTTCGTGCCGCGTTATGTTGTGCGCGCTCTTTCTATGCCCGTGTCTTTTGCTTTGAAGCATTGAGTTCTGCTTGTCCTTCGAAATGCATCCCCGAGGGTATCTGTGTTAGTTTATAGAGAAAATGCAACCGGGGACTATCGCTTGAATTCCTGCAGGAACAGCAGGCCCCCAGCTGCAACCTCGAGACCTGCTGCGGAGTCCTACGTTCTCTGATCGCTTGTATCTAAGTTCACGTTGACGTATGTATGCATGAATACCTATATGTATATATGTATATATGTGTGCATATGTATATATGTACGCATGTACATACGTTCACACGTATGTATGTATGTACGTATATGTGTATCACTAATCTGCAGGGTTCCGCAGCCCGCATGCGTTTCTTCGCATGCAATTGACTCTGTGTGTATTGTCCAGCAGCATGCGTTGGCTGCGCGAACCCCTGCGCCTCTGCATGCGCGGTTCACATGCATCCCATCTGCCGCCCATCGCTAGCTGCGTGACCCCTGCTCCGGCAGTGGACGTATGCGCCGCCGCTTCTGCCCCCGGTCATTTCTAGCTCGCATGCGCGCCGCGGGGGCACTGCCACTACAGCGCTTGCGCCGTCCTTCCTAGACTTACACAGCGCACTGCTCTTCCCACTTGTACTTGCTCTTCTCCCTCGCAGGGGCTGCTCTATCCCCCTGCGCATGCGCCGTACCACGACCTTCCGCCTTCACAGGGTGTTACTCGACCGCGCATGGCGTGCGTCTCATATTCTGCGGCTGAGGTTTTGACGCTCCACCGGTCTTTATTTTGATGCGCTGAGCTGCTTCTACAACGCACGCATAGCCGCTGTTGCTGCTCCTACGACGCTCGCATTGCTGCTGTTGCTGCTCCCCTCAAGCGCGCATTGCTGTTGGCACTCATTTGCTGCCGCTGCCTCCTGCAGACAGCGGCAGCGGCCACGCGGGCGACTGGCGCCCTGCACACCAGGAAACGCGGGAGAGTAGTAGCACTGCTGCTGGGACGAGCTGCTGCTGCTGCAGGTTCCTTGCGGAGGGCCGCGCATGCGTGCTGCGGCAAGTCTCGCTATGGAGCAGCTGCGCGGCCTTGAAGAAACAAACTGTCGCACGCAACAAAACGCGCCGCTTCCTCGTCCTCATAATCTGCAAACAAATTTCCATTTTTTCTCTTCGTGTCTCTCCGTCTCCCTTCCTATCTCTGTCTCTCCATATACGTATTTATACTGTCCTTCCTCTTGAATGAACATTTTCTCTCCCCCTCTTTTCCTGTATGTTTGTTGTCTATTCTTCTTTGGTGGGGGGTTCCTCTCTCTCTCTCTACTAAAAAAATATTATCTACTCTTCTTAATTGAAAACTTCCTCTCTTTATATATATAGACATCTTCACACATATACTGCCTATTCTTCTAAGGTGGACACCTCCTTTCTTTTTCTCTCTACATATATACATATATGTTGCCTATTCTTCATGGTTGAGAACTTCCTTTCTCTCTATATATATATACATATATACACCTGTATATACATATATATAGAGAGAGAGAGAAATTTCCATTCTCTCTCTGTCTCTATCTCTATGTATGTACTACCTATTTTTCTAGGTGGAACTTTCAGTTCTCTTTCTCTGTCTATACATATATACTACTTGTTATTCCTAGGTAAAGATTCCCTACTTTTGCGACATATTAGGCGCATACGTGCGGCATTCGCTGCGCCCGCGGTGTCGCATACCCGGCGCGCTGCTGTTCTAGCTGGCGACGCGTCGCTCTCGACGAGCAGCAGCCGTCTCTTCTGCTGCTGCAGCAGCGACGGCCGCTCTGCTGCTGCTTCTGCTGCTGTTGCTGCGGCGCTGCGGCGGGGCACAGCAACCGTCGGCCTTGCCCTCTGTTACACGAACGAGCGGCTTGGTGCTGCTGCTGTCTAGGTCGGTTGCTGTGTGCATGCGGAAGCGGTAAGACGTTGCTGCTGCTGTCGCGGAGGCGTGTCCTTGCTGTTCTCTTGATACGTTCTGCAAAGCAGGGGACGCTCCTTGCTGCCTCTCCTCCCGTTCGGCTGCTCCTGCCGCTGGCCTGAGCAGGGGTGCCTGCGGCTGCGGTTGCTTCTGCTGCTGCTGCCGTTGCATGCTGCCTGCGCTGCTCCGCTGCTGCAGCTGCTTCTTCCCACCAGCGTCCGCTTTCCTTTGGTCTGCTGCTGCTGTCGTCGCGGAGGGGGCGCTTCCGCTGGGCGCTGCACTTCTTGCCTTTCCCCCTGCTGCTGCTGCTGTTGGCTGAGAGCTACTGCTGCTGATCTTGCTCCTGCGCTCTGCCGCTGCTGCTGGTGGTGGATCTCTCTGTCGGCTGCTGCTGCTTCTGCTTGCTCCGTCTGCTGCGGCCGGAGCGGCAGCAGCGCGGAGCCGGCGATCCGCAGCTGCAGCACCGGGGGAAGCAGAGCGCTGCTGCAGGCCTGGTTCCTGCTGCTGTTGCTGCGCTTCGCCACCACCAGCAGCAGTAGCACCAGCAGAAGCTGGGGCACCAGCAGGCGCGCCAGCAGTCATGCCGTAGCGAAAGAATGATTTGATAGACCGTAGTCTTCTCCCCGCAGCAGCAGACGCTGCTGCAGTTGAAAGACCGAGGGTTTCTCCTCGCTGCTGCGCGCCGAGAAATGCTCGTTGCTGTCGCTTCTGCAGCTTCAGGTCTGCCACCTGCACCTGCAGAGGAAGAAGCAGCAGCAGCAGCCGGAAAAAACCAGAAGCACACATGTATACACTTCTACATGGATACGTAGATTGCATGCAAAATAGCATGCAAAAAGTGGGAGGGATGCAGGGGGAGCAGTTGCAGCGGAATGAGTAGAGAGGAAGAATACTCCTGTCTTTACGTCTGTTGACAGAAGCAAGCGTACAACAGCAGCAGCAACAACAGCGGCAGAAACAGGAGCAGCAGCAACTGCAGTCGCAGCAGCAGCAGCAAGAGTAGCGGCGCAGTAGATGAGTAGAAGCAGTAGCCACCTAAGGAGCAGCACCTAGTGTTTTTCAAAGGCAAGAAGAGAGAAGGGAGGGACGCCACAGCAGCAGGAAAGCCTCTCGGCCTCGGGTCGTTTCAGAAGCAGCAAAAGGAGCAGCGCCAGGACTGCTGCGATTTGACGAGAAGCACCAGCAGAGGCTCTGCAGGTGGAGAGTCCTGCGCAGGAGGAAGACGGCACGCTGCTGCTCCTGACGCTGCTGCTGCTTCGCCTTCCCGCTTCGTTTTCCTCGCTTTGCAAGCACCCCCCCTTGCTGCTGCTGCTGTTGCTGTCGCTGCCGCTGCGCGGTCTCGGTGAGTTGCTCCTGTCTCGACAAGCTGCGCTCATTCCTGCGACTTTGCTGCCGCTGCTGCTGCAGTGTATCTCACCGCGGCGACTGCGCTGCCTTCTGGGGAGGCCTAATACCTTCTCCTTCCCTTCCCTCCCCTTCCTCCTCCTCCCCGGTTTTCCGAATAAACTTTCTCCTGCTGCTGGGTGACATGCTGCCCGCAGGCTGCTGCTGCCGCTGCTCTTCGTTCTCTACCCTGGCGCGGCTGCGTCGCCTCCTGCTGCGCCGTGTACGACGGCTTTTTCTTGTTGTTGCTGTTGCTGCTGCTGCTTGGCTCTCTGCTTCTCCTTCTTCTCTCTGTGTTGTGTAGAAGAGATTGCGTTGCTCGCTTTCCTTTACCTCGAGGTCGGAAACGAGTGCCGCGTAGTTGAGGATCGTATCTTTGAGAGAAGCAACTTTGTGTTTGCAGAAGTCTAAATCTTCTTCGCGGCGCTGCTCCGCCGCAGCCAGTTCCACCTTCGCTCGCACCAGCTCCTGCAATAGTGACACGCAGCAGCAGCAACAGCAGCGAACCCCGCAGCAGCACGTGGACACCACCACCAGCAGCAGCGGGGGGAACAGGGGCAGCAGCAGCAGCGACAGCAGCAGCAGCAGCGGGAGGGGTGGGAAAGGAAACACGAGGAAGAGAAGGACAAGGAGCGGCAGCAGAACAGCAGCAAAGCGGTGCAGCAGAGCAGGAGCAGCAGCAAAGATCGCCACCTCTATCTACGCGGGTGTGCATGCATATATATCTTTTACGTGTCGCTCATGTCCACATATATGGCAACCCACCGCTCGGTCTCTGTGCTCGCTTCATAACGCCTCGCTTCTTCCCTTCCGTCCCTCTGTCTCCGTCTCTTCTTCAAGCTTCTACTCTCTACGTTTATGTGAATTTATAGTCTCTACGCCGTCGGACGGTGGTGCCCTCGACTATGAAGTCATGCGGCCTCGTCTACGTGACTTTGGTGTGTTCGTGCTTCTCTGTCATACACCTGCTGCTGCTGCTGCTGCACGTGCCTTCCCGTTGTACGCCGAGCACTTGCGCCTTCCCTCTTCCGTTCTGCCGTCCTTCAAAACTACTCAGAAACAGCAAGCTGCGGACAACAGCTTTTTCTCTACTAACCGTCGAACATATATATATTTATGTGTAGAGGTATATACGTGTAGCTTTACTTCTACGCATGCAAATAGACATTCTAACGTGTACACACATATATAGACATACGCAGACGTACACGTGTATTCCGACCACACACACGCGTATATATCTACGTGCGTCTACATGCGGATATACCTATATATATATACACGTGTCTACCTCTACATATGTAGATGTACTTATGTGTACGGGCATATATATCTACGTATGTATATGTACATGTGCTTGTACGTAAACAAATCTGCGTATCCCTTGGTATGTGTATATATGCATGTATACATATCTATAAACATATGTGTAGTCTTATAAACATTTACGTCGGGTTGCCTCTCTCTCTATATATATGTATGGGTGTATACTGGTGTATATATATACGTGTGTGTGCTTGTGTGTATAACTGTGTGTAGGTGAGACAAGACTTACTCGTTCAAGTTCTTTAACGAGAAGCGGCGTGACTGCAGGCTGCTGCTGCTGCTCTTCCATCGTTGCTGAAGATGAACTTGATTTGATTTCTTGCTCCAGCGCTATCACCTGCATGCTGCAGGAGCAGCAAAACAGCAACAGCAGCAAAACGGCAAAGGGCATCAAAGCAGCAGCAGCAGCAGAGAGGAATGTGTAACAGCAGCAGCACGAGTCCACAGTCGGCAGCTGCGTCGCAGCGACCGAGCAGCAACAGCAGCAGCACCTGTCGACCAGCAGCGATGGCTCTGATGCACCAGCAAAATAATCGAGCAGCAGGAGCAACGCGCGGGGAGCAGCAGCAACAGCAGCAGCCGCAACAGCAGCAGCAACAGCAGCAGGAACAAGAGCAGCAATAGCGGCAGCACCAGCAACAGTAATAGGAGCAGTAACAGGAGCAGAAATAGGGGCAGCAACAGGAGCGGCAACAGGAGCAGCAACGAAAGCAGGAACACCAGCAGCAAAGTTTTACCGAAGAGTGACTTTCTCCCGTTCGACCACCTGAATATGTTCGTGCTGCTGCGCCTGCACGCCTCGCAGCTGCTCCTGCAAACATCAACCGACAGCACAACAGCAGCAGCAGGAGCAAAGGGGCAACAGCAGCAGTGAGACACAGCAGCAGCAGCAAGACGAGCAGCAGCAGCAGCAAGACGAGCAGCAGCAGCAGCAGTACGACACTGGCAGAGCGAAGCATCGAAAAATTTCGCGCCCTCGACCGGTAGCTGCTGCGTCGGGCCCAGTGCTACCAGCAGCAGTATCTTCGTGCCTCTTCTTCTATTTTAATCCTACAGATACATAAGGATCTATATTTCTCCGAGTAATTATCACCCTTCATAGGCCAAAATTTACACACAACTACATATGCATGCACTCCCCCCAACGCACTGTATCCCCCACCCACATATACATGTATATATATATACATACATATGTATTGGTAAATACAGAGACAGATATACTTGATACTCTACATATATATATCTCCATATGTAAACATTCATTTATACAGAGACAGGTATACTTGATGCGCCACACCTATAGACTAAGTTGTGGTATAATATACCTGGTATGACATCTAAGCAGGTGTACTCATGTTGCATATATATATATATATATGTATATATGTATATATGTGTATGTATATATGTGTGTTTTGCTGATTTATCAGGGACGTAGAGGCAGAAGTGGTAGACGTGTAGCTAGCAGGGCGTCGGTCCAGGATAGAACCACAAGAAGCTTGTATCTGCTGCTGTTGCTGCTACGACAGCTGCTTCTGTTACTGCTGCTGCTCTTACTGCTGCTCCTGCTGCTCCTGTTATTGTCTTGCTGCTGTTACTGCTGTTGTCGCTAGTGCTGTTACTGACGCTGCTGCTGCTGCTTCTGTTACTGCTGTTACTGATGTTGATCCTGCTGTTACTGCTGCTCCTGCCCCTTCTCTTGCTTCTCTTACTGCTGCTGCTGCTATAGCTGCTGCTGCTGCTGTAGCTGCTGCTGCGGCGGTAAAGGAGACGCGAGAAGGTTGAAGGAAACAAAAAAGCGGACCTGCAGCTGCTGCATTTGTTGCAGATGGCCTTGTTGTTCTCTCTCTAGCTGCCTCCGCAGCTCGTCCCGCACTGTCGTCAGCTCCGACACCTAGAGAGCAGCAGCAGCAACAACTGCAGAAGGCTAAAGATTAGTAGCAGCACCTGCAGCAGGAGGACGAGCAGCACCTGCAGCAGCAGCAGGCCCAATTGCAGCAGCGACGGCAGCAGCAGCAAGAAATGAAACAGCAGCAGCCAGGGCAGCAATTCCAACAGCCACAGCAGCAGCGACTGCCGCAGCAACAGCAGGGGCAGCAGCTGAAGAGTACGAGCATTGCAACGTCCATCTGGGGCGTGCTGCGGCAGATGTATACCAAGGAATATTCGGCAAAAGTTCAATTTCTCGCCGCGTTGCTGGGGCCCAGTAGCAGCAGCAGCAGTGACACAGCAGCAGCAAGATAAAGCGCAAAGGGAAGAAAGTAGGAGAGACAGTAATAAAAGTGCAGCAGCAAACAACATCAGCACACTCCACCGCAGCAGCAACGCGAGAAAAACATCAACAGCAAATTGACGAAAAACAAGAAACACCTTCCAACCGGCCAGCCAGACTGACGCCAGCTTCAAAAGCTGCTCCTCCTGCTCCTCCTCTTGCTGTTTCTGCTGCTGCTCCTCCTCTTGCTGTTTCTGCTGCTGCTCCTCCTCCTGATGCTTCTGTTGCTGCCGCCCCTGCTGCTGCTTCTGTTGCAGGTTCTGCTACTTCTGCTTTCGCTGCAGCTTTCTTTTCGGCAAGAACAGGCAACAGTTGGCTTCCTGCAGTGTGCGGGAACCCGAAGCAGAAGTAGCAGCAGCAACACGTCTTCGCTGCTGTTCCTGCCACGCCTGCAGCAGCTCGTCCGCCATTTCCAACACTGCCGTCGCGCTGGTGCAGCAGTAGCAGGTTTGTCGCTGGGGGAGGCGTGCTGCTGTTGCAGTTGCCTTCTGTTGCTGCGGCAGCAACGCAGCAGGCCGCATCTCCGCCGATAAAAAAGGTGCAGACTCCATTTGCTACTGCTGCTGCTTGGTTGCACGTCCTCATTTCTTCTCTTCGCGTCGTGTAAACGAAGAGACCCCACAGGACTGCTGCAGCAAACAGACAGCATTGCTGCTGCTGCCGCTGCAGCTGTCGCCAGGCGCCCCTTTTCCCCGCGCTTCGCGCATGGGTTTGCACATGTAGGTAGAGACAGGAAGAAGGAGAGAAAGTGAGGTTGGGAGTGAGAGAGGACGTTCCTCCTTCGTGAAGGAAGACTGGGAAGACTCAAAAGTAGAACGCGAAGAAGAAGGGGGAGGACACTCGTATGTAGATATGTTCAAGCAAAATCGCAGGTCCTTTGCATGCAAGAAGACGCACGCACATGCGGGAGAACGTCAGAAATTAATTCCTCGTACATTTCCTCTCTGAAGTCTGCCGTCTCTCTACGTCAAAGAAATCTGCACGCGTGAAGGAAATTCAGAAGAAATGCAGCTGCAGCGCTGCTGAGCGTCGCCTGCTGCTGTTCTTGCCACCGGCGCCGTTGCGTCCTTCCGCCTCATCCTCTGCGCACGCTAGCCGTCGCTCTTGCTGCTGCTGTTGCCGTTGCTGCTGCTGCTGCCGTTGCTGTTGCCGTTGTCGCTGCGGATGCTGCTGCTGTTGCTGCTCCTGTCGCCCCTGCTGTTGTTGCTGCTGCTGAGGCCGTGCGTGCATCCGTGTTACCTCTTGCTGCAAAGTGAGAAGTTGCAGGCGGACAAGTTCTTCCTCTCCCTCTTCTTCTTCTTCTCCTCCTGCCCCGCCTTTCTTCCTTTCTTTGGTGAGCTTCTCCCGCAGCGATCTCAGCTCGTTTGTTGCTTTTTGCTTGGCCTGCGTTTCCTCTGCAAGTTGCTGACGCAGCTGCTGCAGCTGCTGCTGCAGCTGCTCCACCTTTTGCTGCTGCTGCTCACACTGCACCTGCAGCTGCTGCAGAGCCGCCTGCTGCTGCTGTTGCTGCAAGTCCTGTTGCTGCAGCAGCTGCTGCAGTGCTGCTCGTTGAAGACGCGCGTCTTCTTCCTGCTTCTTCAGACTTCCCTGTTCACAACGAAAAGCAGCAGCGGCGAGACGCAGACGCAGCACCAGCAGCGACGTTCAACTGATGGTGGGGAGCAGCAAACGTGGCGTCGCAGCAGCAAAACAGAGACGCAGCAGCTGCAGCAGCGACGTCAACGTGCTACACGTATACACCTACAAATATACATATATATACATGTGTATACACGTAGATTTCTATATACACATAGGCAGAGACGTGGAAGATTAAAAGCTTGATATGAAGGAAAGGCCGTTTGCGCCCCCCTTTAAAGACACAGAAGCCGACTCTTCCGACTCCTTTAACGCGCAGATGCCCATGCATATACACATCTACGAATATAAAGGAGAAGACGCGGAGGTGGCTGCATCAGTTATCTTCTGCTGTGCTAGACTTACTTGTAGGTCCAGGACGCGCTGCTGGTGTTGCTGCTGCCGCTGTTGTTGCTGCTGTTGCACGGCTGCTCGAGCTGCTTCTGCTGCTCGGATCTGTCGCTTCAACTCCCGTATTTCTCCGTGTAGCGCGGAGTAGGAAGTTGCAGCAGGCGAGGAAGAAGCAGCAGCAGCACAGCCGCCAGCCGCAATGGCCGCCTTGCTGCTGCTGCTGCCCCCTGCTGCCTGCCGTTCTTCTTCTAGTTGCTGGGCCTGTGCAGCAACAACAGACGCAGCCGCACCGCCGCAACAGCAGCAGCAAAGAAGCAGCAGCAGCAGGACGCACACACAGTCAGGGGTCCAACAGCCAGTGCGGGGCAGCAACCGGAGACTCTCGTGCAAAAGACGAAGCAGCAGCAGCAGGTTGTGGCACGAGCAGCAGCAGCAGCAGCTTGCGGCAGGAGCGGCAGCAGGTTGCGGCACTAGCAGCAGCGGGCAGTTGGCAGCGGGAGGCAGCAGCACACGCAGCAGAGGAGAGAGAGCCGCTGCAGCTGGAGCACCAAGGAAGCAGCGTCTGCAGCGGAGAAAACAGCAGCATCAGCGAAGCAGCAGCAGCAGAAGAAGAAGAGCAGCAGCAAAGCAGCAGGAGAAGAGAGCAACAGATGGAAATGTGGGACGAGCGCCAGAGGTCGCTGCTAACACAGAGGCGCAGCAGCTCAGCAGCAGCACGCATCAACAGCAGCAGGAGAAAAACAGTGTCACATGCACAGACGCGAACGACTACTCAAAGAAATATACGTGCAGATTTGCATGTATATACATATATTTATAATGTGTATACATGTGTACACATATATATATATATATATATGTATATATATGTGTATATATATACATGTATATATATATGTACAATATATATGTGTATATATATATACATATATACACAGTATAAATATATGTACATACGTGTATACATATACATATATATATGTGTTTATATGTATACATATATATATCTACATATATGTGAAGAAGGAGAAATGAACATTCCCACATGTGTGTATATATTATTTGTGAATTCTTTTAACTTTTCTAAGAAGGAAGAAAAGGAGAGAGACAACAGCAGAAGAGGCAATATGGGGACAGGCATACAACAAAGTAAGGAAGAACTACAGATCCTCCGTTGCAGAGGCGAATATACACGTCCATCTTCATGAACGAAGAGAGACAGACACAACAGAGAGGAAGGGAGAGAAACAGAGGAAGAAAAGGCCTCAGCTGCTGCTGCTGGTGGTGCTGGTGCTGGTGCTGCTGCTGCTGCTGGTGCTGCTGATGCTGCTGCTGCTGCTGGTGCCGCTGCTGCTGTCTTCCACACGTGTGTGTCTACAGAGGAATCCCTGCTACTGGAGGGAAACGTGAAGCAGCTGCTGCAGGGGAAAAAGCGGAAGGAGCAGACGCTGCTGCTGCTGTTGCACAGATGACCGTCCCTTCTCCTGCTGCTGTTGTTGCAGGGACGCCCCCCACAGGCGCTGCTGTCGCTGGTGCAGATTTATCGCTTGCTCCATCTTGTTCCTTGTCCGCAGAACAGATCTGCTGCTGTGCTGCTCCTCCTCCTCCTGCTCCTCCTGCTGCTGCGCCTCCTTCTGCTGCTGGTTGCACAGACGCACCCGATACCCGTACGTCCACCTCCCTCCCCCTGCTGCTGTTGCTGCGAACTACCGTTTTCCTGCTGCTGTTGCTGCTGCTGTTGCTCTGTACAGATAAATCTTCTGCTTGTTCTTTTCCCTGCTGCTGCCGCTCCTTCTTCGAACTGCGTCTTCTGTCGCCGTTGCTGCTGCTGGCCAGAAGGTCTCACCAGTGCGAGCTGCTGCTCTTGCGCAGCTGCAAGCGACGTGTGCAGTTCATCGATCTGCTGCAGCAGCTTCTGCAACTTCTCTTCGTACGCCGCATCCTCCGCCTTCTGTCCATCACCACAACAAACGAGGAGCAACACAAGCAGAGAGAGAGATTTATACAGGAATAGATATACATATATATATATATATATGTGTATTCACGTGTGCGTATATGTATATATATGTACTTATTATGGCCATTTATTCGTATTTTTGCCCGTAACACGAGGCGCATATCTACATATATATATATATATATTTGAACACTTCTTGTTTTCGTCTTCCCGCTTAAACACACACACACATATGTAAGTGTAGATATGCGTGTATGTGTATACGTCTCTATATATATGTATATATATGTGTAGGTGTGTGTGATAGCATTACGTACGAGGGGGGAACAGGAATATTAATTTTTTTTATGTGAAACGTTCTTCTTCCTTCCTCCTTCTCCCTGCTGCTGCATGTGGGCTGTACATACAGCTGCTGCGGCTGCTGCTCCTTTAACTGCTGCCGGTGCTGTAACAGCAACTGCTGCTGCTGCGTGGACGTGCTGCTGCTGTTTTTTCGAGGACAAGCGTCTCTGCTGCTACTTTGCTGCTGTTGCAACTTTGCTGCTGCTGCTGCTGTTGCTGGTGCTGCTGCTGGTGCTGCTGCTGTGAGTCTATGAGGAAAGTGAGAGCGCACAGGGTTGCTATGGAGGAGATGCTGCAGTTCCAGCAGCTGCTGCTGCTTCTGCTCCTTCTTCTTTCCCACCTGCGTGACATGCTGCAGCAGCTGACCTGTAAAACGCGTGCTGCTGCTGCTACTGCCTGCGGGATGAGGAGCTCCTGGCGCTACTGCGGCTGCTGCTGCTCTTGCTGCGCCTTCCTCTCCCCTGCTGCTACTGGTGCTGCCACGCCGAAGAAGGCTGCTATATTAGCAGCCGGATGGCCGGCGTCGCTGCAAGTGCTGCTGCTGTCGCTGCTGATCCACTGCAACTACTGCTGCTGCTTCCCGCTTTTGCTGCTGCTGTCTCGGCCTCTCCCACCTGCTGCTGTAGCTGTCGTGAGGCGCCTTCCACCACCGCAGCAACAGCAGCAGCAGGCACGGGACTCGGCGTGCTGCTGCTTGTCGTAGTAGTATCGGAAAACAGCAGCGATGGGCTGCTGCGGCCGTTCGACAGCTGCACAGCACCCCACAAGCAGCAGCAGCAACAGCAGCAGCAACAGCAGCACAAAAACAGCAGCGGCAGAAGAGAGTATACACGTATAGAGATAAAAATTTAAGGAGAACGTAATTGAGTCCACGTGTATGTCAGTGTGTAAAGAAGCAGCAGCAGCAGCGGCAGGGACGAAAACTTGTGCGAATACGCAGCACGGGTCTCCTTCGCGTTGCAGAGGGGACGTTCTCGACGTACACTGCGACTGGGGTGTCGTACACCCCAAGTGTTCCTCTCACAGGCGCGGGTCGACGTGGGAAAAGAGACAAAAAACAGCAACTTCAACTGGCAGAAAAGTACAGCCGCGAAGGCACACCACGGGCGTACACGCGGCCGTGGAAAGAGACTGATAGAGACACACACACACCCAAAGGGGAAGAGTGGCTGCCGCTGCTGCTGTTGGTGCCGCTGCTGCTGTTGGTGCCGCTGCTGCTGTTGGTGCCGCTGCTGCTGTTGGTGCCGCTGCTGCTGTTGGTGCCGCTGCTGCTGTTGGTGCCGCTGCTGCTGTTGGTGCCGCTGCTGCTGTTGCTGCTGCTGTCTTTGCTGCTGCTGTTGGTTCAAAGCGATTCAACTCCGAGGCAGCGCAGCAGCAGTCCCTGTCATCTGCAGCAGCAGGAAATCTCCTCCCCTCTACTTCTCGTAGATATATACATATATACATACACATACATATATAATAGAATCTACATTGATATACACACACACATATGCATGTGTAGCTGTCCACCTGGACAGAGGCAGAGGAACTCAGGCGCATCGTAACGGGACTTTTCTGAAGAAAAGCAGGAGGCAACACTACATAAAATTCAGCATATACACGCATGCAAATATAAAGATACATGCATATATACGTACATATATATATATATATACACAGTATACAAGTATCGATAGATAGATAGATATCAAGAGATAAAGAGAGAGAAAGGAAAACAGACAAACGTAAAGGCCTCTGTACACATATATATATGTATATGTGTGTATATGTTGATATATATATATGTAGATGCACATGCAGAGAGAGATATGGATGGCAACATAGGGAGAAAAAGACGGAGGGAGAAAAGGAAGAAAAGAAAATAAGGAGAAAAACACGTAGACGGATATGCCCAGCTTAACGGAAAACGTGTTTTTATGTATAGACGTCATTTTATATATATATATATATATGAATATATTGAGAGACAGGCTTATACACTAATATACATATATACATATATATATAGATAGAATAGAGATAGAGAGAGAAAAAGGAGAAAATGGGAGATACATGTATGCTCACAACCAGGTATGTATGTCTGTACGTACATATGTATGAATGTATTCATGTACATATGTGTGTATGTGTATATGTATATATGTGTATGTATACATTTATGTACCTATGTGCATGCATGCATGCATGTATATATGTGTGCATGTATATATGTGTGTACGTATGGATATGTATACATGTATGTATGTATGTATTTGTATGTATGTATATGGACGTATATGTATGTATGTATATGTATGTATATGTATGTATGTATATGGACGTACATGTATGTATGTATATGTATGTATGTAAATGTATGTATGTATATGTGTGTATGTATATATGAATGTACGTATGGATATGTATGTATATATGTATGGATGGATGTATATATGTGTGCATGTATATATGTATGTATGTGAATGTATGTGTATGTGTGTGTATGTATGTATGTGTGTATATGGATAATATTATATAGAGAGAAAGACAGAGAGATAGCGGGAAGTCCATACACCGGTATATATATACACATGTGGATAAGTATATGTATATATACAGGTACACGCGGCATGGGTGTCAGGAGAGGAGAGGAAGAGAAAAACGAAGTTTGTCTATTCGTAGACAATTCTCCCTTCTTTATTTCTATTCTTCTTTCTCTACATATACATATAAATACTTCCATGCTTGTCTGCCTATGAAAATATACAAATATATATGCGTCTATGTGTTATGATATCCGGAGATTTGTGTGCACATCTGTCCACATATATATATATATATATACGCAGGTACGTGTATGTTCATATACATGTAGGTAAACGTATATATATATATATATATGTATTGGAAAGTATGGAGCAGAGAGAAGCGAGGACGGGCGCCCAGAAGAGTAGGAAGACGGGAAGGTGGATGAGAAAAGATAATTTAGAGAGAGCAGAAGAATGAAGTCTGAGACACGCCTTCGAGCCAAGAAGCAGCAGCAGCAGCACAGCAACAGCAGCAGCAGCACAGCAACAGCAGCAGCAGCACCGNAACAGCAGCAGCAGCACCG
>KL647311.1:1410919-1555239 GCA_000727475.1 Sarcocystis neurona | reverse complement strand
ACAGCAGCAGCAGCACGCACAGCAGCAGCAGCACCGCACAGCAGCAGCAGCACCGCAACAGCAGCAGCAGCACCGCAACAGCAGCAGCAGCACCGCAACAGCAGCAGCAGCACCGCAACAGCAGCAGCAGCACCGCAACAGCAGCAGATGACGCTTCCCGCCAGAAGTGGCCTTTTGTTTTCTGCAGGTGTCGTCCGTACCTGCGCGGCAGCTGCTGCCACAGGGTCGTCGAGCAGCTGCTTCTCTCCTGCAGCGTCGACGGGAAAACTGGTGTTGCTGCTGCTGCCCTTTGTTTGCTGCTGCGCTTCGCTTCCTGCTGCGACTCTCTGCTGCTGTTGCTGCTGCAGAAGCAGCAAAAGCGTCGGGTCTGTGGCCCCCCCGTTCGAGTTGCTGCTGCTGCTGCTTCTTTCCCCAGACTGCGCAGGGGCTAGCAGCTGGCTGCCGTTCAACTGCTGCTGCTGCTGTTGCAGCGCGCTCGAGGCGCCACTGCCTTCTCGTAGACAGGAGCTAAAAGAAGAAGAAGAAAGTGGCGCAGCAGCAGCAGGAAGGCGCAGCAGCAGGTTGCTGCCGCTGCTGCTGGGACGGTGCCAGCTGCTACGAAACAGCGTGTCATCGCTTGCTAGCGACACCAGGCCCGAGTGTAGTGACACCGCATCATCGTCGTCTTCTGCATGCGAGCGCGCAGGTCCCACGGGAACATATCGAAGAAGACAAATTCCCATTTCAGACAAAAAAACCATCCGCCTGTACATCTCTGTAGATATGAAAATACCTATACACAGATACATGTGGCTACACTCTCGTGTATGTACGTGTCCACATACGTAGATGTACAGAGCCGTCCATATTCATATATATATATATATGTGGGTACATACAGTATAATGTACAGGTATACATAGGTATATATACCTGTACAGACATATACATATATATATGTGTATATGTATATATACACATACATATAGTACCCTCGATATATATATATACGAATGTACAGCTGTCTACACGTGGATACATATATGTGTACGCCTGCGTATAACATATTGGGTAGATATATAGAGTCGGATGAAAATAACTGAGTAGACTTGGAAGTACAAACGAGAACAGATAGGAAGAGCGAGAAATGTGTGTGTGTCTGTACTTTTCTTTTTGTGCGATTTTTCTGCTGCGTGCCTGTCGACGTGTAGGAAGAGAGACCTTCTCGAGCGGAGAAGCCTCGTCGGCAAATGAGGGGCCAAAACTCGAAAGCAGCAGGTGCTTCTCATCCTGCACGTGGGGCGTTCATACGTGCGTCGGTGGTACATACAAACGCTTTTTCATTTATATTTCTCATCCGTACTTTTACATCTCCTGCATGCCCTCCCCTCACCAAACAAGAAACCGCTTGCACAGGTGCACACATACATATACATATATATGCATATATACATATCTGTGTATACACATATACATATACATATAAGTTTAACATATACATACATATATATATATGTATGTGTGCAGAGAAGGGACGATAGGCAGAGAAAATGCGATAGAGGTGACTGCAGTGGGGTGTACGTACACCGTGGCGATGAAGCAGAACGGAGTGTACAGACAGCCACTTCATGATTTGCAGCAGCAGCTGGCGAACGGCAGGCGTGCTGCTGCCCACGCGAGGAAGAGGCCTCACGAAAGAAAGTTTCATATGAACCGCAGGTGGGTGCAGGAGAGCACAAACATCTGCTGACACATCAAAAAGGGGCGAAGCGAAGAGAAAGAGAAAAACAGAAATGCACCTACAACACACAGACACACGGAGGCTGCGGTGTACGTACACCACGCGAAACCGTGCTGCTGCCAGTGACGCAGCGACGACGAGCAGACCCACCACGAGCCCGCTGCCTGCGCTGAGTCACCAGCTTCTACCAGCTGATTTTTTTCATAGAAAACAACAAGAAGAAGAAAATACGAAGGAGCGTCTCCTCCGTGCATGCGCGTCCTCAAAATTTGATCAGTCCTCCACAAGCAGTTCCAACAGAAAGGAAAAGAGAGAACCACTAAGAGACAGAAAAAATATCAGCAGCTACTGGGCAAGAAACACGTTCACCTACGTACACATACATATATATATATATTTGAATATGTACATATAGTCATCTACACCCAGGTAGAAACACATACGTGAATATATCTACACCTACATACATATATATATAGACAGATAGATATATATGTATATGTGAATAAGTGTGTATGTATATATACATATATATAGATATATGTATATACCTATATGTGTATATATATATACGTTTATGTAGCTACAGATGGAACCAACTTCGCAAATAGATCTGTACACACTTATACATATATACACACAGAACCGAATATCCATCTGTGCATGCACTTTTACATATATATATATATATATATATGAATACGTGAACTCAGTGAATCAGAAATCCGTGTGCGTATCAACCTACCTACATATACATATATATACATATGTTCATATACACGGATATATAAATATATATATATATAGGCAGATATACAGAAAAGGACATGTATATATATATATATATATATGCAAGAACGCGTAATCGGCCAGAGTTTGTTGTGACACGCAGATGCCCTCCTCCCTCTCTTCAAAAATGTCCCTCTGCAATTGCACAAATTCTTCTGTCACGGGACCAAGCATTTGTATACGAGAGAAGAAAGCCACGATATCCATATCCACGTGTTTATATATATGCATCTACACATATACGTATATATGTGTATAGTGTGATTGAGGGTGGGCTTCGGGCTTTATATTGTTCGTGCTGTTTTTGCAGGAAGATGGCGAGCGCAGAAGACGAAGAGAGAACGGGAAAGGGAAGACGGAAGACAAAAGAGAGGAGGCGGCCCAAGGGGGGAAGACGAGATTGCCAGAGCCAGCGGGAGAAAAGGAAGCCAGAAAAAACGAGACAAAAGAGAAAGCGAGGGAGTTCGATGGACAGAAACGGAGAGACGGAGACAGCGGAGGAAGAAAACGTGCCGCCGGTGTGTGCGGGGCGGCGCACGCAGAAGCAGCAGCAACAGCAGGTCTGTGTGTCGAGAGAGCAGCAGCCGCTGCGTGGGGGCCGAAGAAGCAGCACCAGCAGCAGCACCCCACACCATGTTGCCGGGGAGGCGCGCAGGAGAGCAGCAGCTTCAGCAGCAGCAGCGTGGTGGTGGTGCGTCACCGCATGCGAATACTTCAACGTTTTAACATACCGCGCGCTGCGTCAGTACATACGTCTGCGTCCTTACAGACCGCTGTTCGCATGCAAAAAGATCTCCACTACTGACACCTTCCATTTGTTCCCGTCTCCTCCTCCTCCCTGTCTTCCCGTCTCCCTCGTCATCCCCGCTGGCCGTCTCCCTCGCCGTCTCCTCTTCGTTTCAGTTGCTGCACCCCTTTTTTTCTGCCTTTCTCTCTGCGTCTCCTCTTTGTGCGTCTTCCTCCTGTCTCTCTTCAAACGTGTGTGGGGGTGCGGGAAAGGACTTCCCCTTGCACGTAGATATATATGTGTCCATGTGTCAACTTCTCCTTTTCCTCCTACGTAGAAAAAAAAGCCCCTTTCATCTCTACTCTATTGTCTACGTAGACATACGCATATATGTATACGTATATACGTATACATACATGCATATACATATATATATATGTGTGTATATATACCTCCTTTAGTTTCTCTATCTCCGTAGCTGCAGCCACGTCCTTCCCCTGCGGGCGTGTGTAGGTGGGCCCTCTAGAAAAAGCTGCGCATGCATCGGTGTCTCCTTTTTTGTCTTTTCTTTCCTGCCCTCTTTCTCTTGCGGAGCGCCTTTTCTGCATGCGTCGCTTGGTGCCTGCGCTGGGGTTGTCGACGTTTGCTGCGTAGTCTGCGTGCGGCCGCGGGTCACGCATGCGTACACCTGCGTGTGCGCGTCCAGGAGAGCAGCAACAGCAGCAGGGATATAGAGAAGTAGAGAGAAGGGCGCGGCAGCAGGAATACCGAAAGCAAGAAGGCAAGAAGTGGCAGCAAGGGGATGAGAAGAAGAGAAGCAGGTCGGAGAAGAAGAAGAGCAGCAGCAGGAGCAGGAGGAGGGACACGAGAAAGGCGAAGAAAAGCAGCAGCAGGAGCAGCAGCAGGAGCAGCAGCAGGACGAACAGGAGGAAAGTGAAGAAAGACAGCGAGCAGGGAGAGGAATGCGAGAAAGCAGAGAAAAAGCAGCAGGAGAAGCAGCAACTCACCGCCTTCAGCAACGCTGCCCAAGTGCGAGCAGGAGAGAACAAAAGTGATGGAAGCATGTGGGTCTGAGCAGCGATCAAGGGGGAGAGTAATTCTCTGCTGTCGCTGACGCAGCAGCTGCTGCTGCTGCTTCCCGTCCCAGGCAAGGTCGTCATTTCCTGCTGCTGCAGCAGTTACTGACAAGCCGCTAGCGAAGCGGCCAAGATCAAATTTCACTTCTCCCAGCACGTTGCTATTTCCTCCTCCGCGGTCCGCTTCTGCTGCTCGAAGAGTCAAGCTGCTGCCGCCGCCGCCAGTGCTGCTGCTGCTGTTGAAGGAAGCAGCAGCAACAGCCGCGCCGCTGCCTCCGGGGGCCCGGTCGACGACGCTGCTGCTTCGGGTGAGCGACGACCCACGTCGCAGCAGCAAACGCGCAGCTGCTGCGCGTGTGGACGACGAAGACGCCCCGCCGCCCTCTGCTGCTGCTGTCGCCGTTTCTGCTGCTGCTGCTGCTGCAGCATGCGTCCTCCTACCGGCGAAGGCTGCATACGACCGTCTGCCGCTCTCTTGGACTTCCACAAGCTGCAGCACGACGCGCACAACAGGCGCGGAGGAAATGATGGAAAATGGACGGGGCATCAAAACATACGGCCGCGTCCCCCGCCGTCGGAAACGAGAGACGGAGACACAGACCAGTCCGGCGCTCGATCAAGAGGGAAAAGCAAAGGGGACAAGCGACTTCTCTGCGCGTCTTGGTGTCAACAAAAAAATAAAACAAACGTACAAACACCTCCTCGCAAGAGACGAATGGCTTCAAAATCAAAATATCCTACTTTTACAGGCACTAACACACACACACAGATACACATAGGACATCTCCCCATATACATGTATGTACATATTAATGTGGCAGACATATATGTGTATGAAA
Organism: Sarcocystis neurona; assembly: GCA_000727475.1. Lineage (NCBI taxonomy): Eukaryota > Apicomplexa > Conoidasida > Eucoccidiorida > Sarcocystidae > Sarcocystis > Sarcocystis neurona. The sequence continues at coordinate 1,550,088 of KL647311.1, read as the reverse complement.
GCATGGGTATGAGTACCTATATGAATAGAAAGTCAGGTTTTTGCCTGCACACGTATATATACGTATAGAGACTACATATATATAAAGTCAGAGAGAGGGAGAGGTCTATATGTACACATATGTGTACAGCCAGTCATACATTAATGTATATATATATATTCATATTTATATACGTTGAGGTAAGATATATAGACACCCGGTGAGAGAAATATAGACATATATATAGGGAGAGAGAGGGAGAGATATAGGTATATATGTGTGTACGTATATATATATATATATGTAAAGCGACACATACACAAGTGGAGGAAGAAACGAATAGAGAGAGGTTTATAGAGAGAGCAGCGTATACAGATAGATACAGGCATGCGTAGACATATAGAGAGAGATATATATACACAGAAAGATATATATATAGATGTATATATTAGATATATTAGACACTGACAGACCACCGTACATACACAGATATACACACATGGATGTATATATTCATATACTCGTATACAGAGGTACATATATTCAGAGTCATATGTATGTATTTATATACACACATATATGTACACTTACACATATACAGGTAGACAGATATGGAAAGAAAGAGATGTACAGGTGTATATAAATAGAAGTATATACACGGACTGATATAAAGAGAGGAACACAGAGAAATACAGAGAGAGATCTACAGGGCAGCTTGGGGAGAAGAACTGCGAGAAATACGCACATATATATGTAGACATCTACGCAGGGCGACACGTATATAAAAGTAGACACACAGAGAGAGAGAGAGAAAAGGTAGACATACGCGGGTTCTGTTTAGATATAAATATATAAATATATACATAGATATCGATAAAAACGTACACAAACACACATGTATATATGTAGGGGAGATGCATCTACGTGTACACCGCGGAGATGCAGATATATGAAACCAGCAGATGGAAAAAGAGAGGGGGACGAATTAATTCGTACATATGTACAACATATGTGTGTATTCGTGTAAACACATTTATTTGGATTTCCTATTCTCTCTATTTATCTACATCCAAAATCTACTATACCAAACAAGAGAAAAAGACAGACGCAGAAATAAAAGTCACGTAAACGGACAGGCGGATTCACACGTGTACATTCCATATACATGTACGCATAATATATCTATCTATATATATATGTTGTACTATATATATATATATATGGAGAGACGGAGATATACATACATATATGCATATATATATGTGTGTCTACATATGTAATGTTGGGTAGTACACAAGAGCTAAAGAGACAGGCGCAGGAATAGAGGTTACGTGGAGGGTCATACAGATACGTATAGGCCCATTCGGCATGTCTACTGCGTATTTACGTATTTGTGTCTACTTCTTATTTCATATATATCCACTTTCGTATGTTGTGTCAGAGAAGGAAGGGAGGGGGATGACAGACACAGACACAGAGACACGGGATCAGATATACCCCGGAAGAGCAGCATTCGCAGCAGGTATCGGGGACCCGCATGCGTATACAAATGTATGGATATATGTGTGTGTATGACGCACACAGGAGTCAACGACTTTAACACGTCACAGAAACTTTCTCTCCATAATAGACGTACAAGCAGCCATCTGCGAGGCAACATATAACATATATATGTGTGTATAAGTACGCATAAAAGTAGGGAAGCCTCAATGTACATATATAGGGAGATATAATATACACGTAAATAGCCATCTGTGTAGAGCTCCACACAGAGAGAGAAAGAGAGAAAAACAGGGAATTTTTTGCGTAGTACCACATATATATATGAGAAGAGAGACTCCTCGGTATACACACGTATATATGTATATATTTGATATGTATAGAGATGCACTTGTGATTATATAGGAGCAGGTGGTTTTCAGTATATGTGTGTAGGTTTTATTTCGAGTAGTCGTCTGCGCATGTGTATATATAGAAGTACGTAGAAGCAGGTGTGAAGACCGTCTCTCTCTCTGCATTGGCGTGTCGAAGGTGTATATCTCCGTAGAGACTCGCAGGTGACGACGCGTGAAAGAAGCAGAACATTTGAAGAGGGAAGAAAAGCTGCCACTTTCGTAGAAAATGTGTTCTTGTTCAGGACCCTGCAAGAAACGAACCTGCAGCTTGGCTTCCTTCGGGAGGAAGAGAACAGGAGCAGCAGCAGGAGGAGCGACACCAGCGTCTGCTGCAGCAGCAGGCAGCAGCGAAGAAATCGTCGAGCCCGGGGAACAGGGCACAGCACCCGCACAAGTGCCGCTGCAGACTGCTGCTGCGGCTGCTCCAGCTTTTCCTCCTCCTCCTCCTGCCTCTCGGCCGCCACCGGTGGTGCCGCATGCGTCTGACGCGACGCTGCCTTTTCTGCGAGAGAAATGCCGCAGCCGGTGATGCGCCTTGGCGACAGACGACGGTTCGCCGTTTGTTGCTGCTGTTGCTGCTGTTGCGCCAGTGACCCCACCGGTTCCTCCTTCTTTCCCTCCCTCTCCTTGCTGCTGTTGCTGCTTTTTGTCTCTGAATAAAGTCGCGACGAGCACCAGCCGCTGCTCCGTCGAAGAGACGAGAGAATTACTCCCCGGGAAGACTGGCAGCACATCTCGTCCTCGGCAGCGCTTCGGCCCTGCAGCAAAAAGGAACAAACGCGCCAGCAGCAGCAGCAGGGGGAAGGCTGGTGGTCGGCAGGGAAGCAGCAGAAACCGCACGCGCGGCCGCCGTTGCTGGCGTCGCGCGACTTTCACACACACGGCAGCAACACCGGGAGGGGAGGGCAAACCGTTTTCGAAAGAGAGCAGCAGAACAGCAGCAGCAAGGGCGAGACGCCGAGCAGCAGCAACAGCAGCGAGATTTGAGGGTTGACACCGAGAAGACAAAAAAAGCAGCAGCAGCACTGGCAGGAATGCCACCCCAAAGAAGCAGAGGAAGAAGAAGCAGAAGAAGGGGAGCAGTGGCAGCTGCACGCCGGTGGTCGGAACGTCGACAGCAGCTGCAACGCGTGGGATCGCAACGACGGAAGATAAAAAAGAGAACAGCGCAGCAGCGGCAGCAGCAGCAGGCGCACAAGCAGCTAGCCGCCGACCCGCTCAGCAGCAGCACAACAGCAACACGTGTAACAGCAGGAACGTCAGCGCAACAGCAGCAGCAGCGACGGCTGCCCCCGGCAGCAGCAGCAACGGAGTGGCAAGAGCAGCACACAGAGAAGAAGAAGCTGCGGCAGGACAGCGCGTGCGAGAGAGAGACGGCGCAGCATCGCGCGCGCTCTCCAGGAGCCGCAGCGTCAGCAGCAGCAGCACCCGACAGGCAGCAGCAGCAGCAGCTTTTTATGGCGTCACGCGCTTGGGCGCTGTCGCAGCACCAGAGAAGAAAACGTACACTGCAGCTGCTGCTTCTCTTCACCCGCGGCATATTTACACACGCGTATATGCGTCGCTTCCGCGGTTGAAGCGGCCACCTAGACATTCTCTCCCATATATATATATATATATACATATATATATGTATACATATATATACACATCAGATATATATATATATACATATACGTGCATATGTATATAGGTGTACTTGCAAGTGATATACCTGAATGTACTTATAGACAGTTAGAGAGAAAGAGTGTCCACATTTCTCCTTAGCATTTCTTCACATATTCGTTCCTCTCATTTCTCACACATATATATACACTCTGTACACACAAGCAGACAGCAAGAATGCGTATGCGACCCCCATACATATATATATGTATGTAATGCAAGGGCATGACGGCCATATATACTTGGTACGAGTATATTAAATCCGTCGAAGGGAAGCAGCGAAAATTTATTTGCTCCGCGTAGCAGATTTCTCTGGTTTTGTGCAAAAGCCACCCAGCACATTCGTCTGTTTTCTGCCTCACGTTGACGGTAGCGCATGCAACCACTGCAGCACGTGGGCGACCCGTGCGCCTAACCGTGAATTGTGCACTTCCTAAATTATTAACCAGCTGCACTCAAAGACAGAGACGCAGCCACGCAGGTTTGTGGGTATGCAAGTGAGAGGCGGAGAGAGACAGGGGGGGGAAAAGGAGGATAAGAGAACCGTCAGCTTCTTCGTCTGCCAAGAAGGGAACGGAAAACAAATGAAGAAGAAGAACAGCACACACGTAGAGAGGACAGACGAACAGAGACAGAAACAGCCATTCACACGTAGGTCTAGGGAGACGGAAACCGAGAAGTTTCGCGAGAACAGCGAGACAGAGAGTTCCCCCAAGAGGAGAAGAGAAAAAAAAGATATAGAGAGAATAGAAACAGCTATTCACACGCAGGTATGTGGACAGCAGTTTCTCTCTATCTGTGTGTGTGTGTGTCTACTTTTCTCGGTCTCCCTTTTTCCTTCCTCAGCGTCTTTCTGTGTCTCTTCTCCCTGGGAGGAGCAGTCTGCGCCTGTTGCATTCATCCACGTGTGGGGAGGTAGTCCCGCCTACCTCGGAGCCACTCGACCGTCGCGAAGGTCTTCTCATTCTTGTGGTGGAAGATTTTGACTTCTTCCACCACAAGCGAAAATCGGTACTTCTCCTTCTCTTGTCCGATGTGCTTCAGACCCCGCAGCACCCGCGTCATCTTGAAGAAGAAGAAAAGGGGGAAGAAACGCGAGACGAAAAGAGAGACACACGCACACACAGAGAGGAAGCGAAGGCAGAGGACGGAGAAAAAAAGAAAGGAAGAAGCAACAGGCCTGAGGGGAGGGGTGGGAGAGCGGCGCCTCTGCGACTGTCCTTGGCAGGTGCGGTGTACGTACACCGCACAGAGGGTGGCAATGACGCAACCCAACAGCGGCGCCTCGTTTTTTTTCTCTTCGCAGCCCTTCCCCCCTGAGGCGGTTGGCGACAGCGAACCTTGGTGAAAAAACTCTGTTGGTGCTGCTGAACCTTCGATATCTTCTCTCCCAGAAACGCAGAGTCACCTGTTGCTGCAGGTGCTGCTGATTCTGCTTCTGCTGCTCCCCCTCCTCCTCGTCTTTGATATCCTGCGGGTCCTTCTGCTGCTTTTGCTTCTTCTCTCACTGCTGCTGCTGCGTTTGCTGTTGCCGCTTCTGCCGCGTTTGCTGCTGCTGCTGCTTCTGCTGAGTTTGTTGCTGCTGCTGCTTCTGCTGAGTTTGTTGCTGCTGCTGCTTCTGCTGGTGCTGCTTCTGCTGCTGCTTCTTCTGCTCCTAGTTTTGTATTGGCTGCTGGTGCTTCTACGGCTGCTCGGCTGCGTTACCTTGCTTTTTCTCGCTGCTGTTGCTGTCGCCCGCAGTTCCGCCCTTGGTCCTGCTGCGTTTGCTGTTGCTGCTGCTTCGTTCTCGTTGCCGCCGCTGCTTCTCTCCTTCCTCCTGCCTTCCCGTCTACTTCTTCTGTCTTTTCTTCCCCTTCGTCTGCTGCACGCGCCCCCGCTGCTGCTGCGAGGGAATAACGAGTCCCCGCTCGTCGAACTCAGGCAGGGCAGGGGGACAAGATCGGTGCTTCTGCTGCGGAGAAAAAGTGGTGCAGCGGCAGCAGCAGAAGAGCAGAACAGCCGCGTTTGCTGGTCGCAGGAACAGGGAGGAACCAACGCAGGAGGATGCAAGAAGAAGGTGAACAAAAGAACAAGAAGCAGGAGAGAAGAAAACAAGATCTCTGCAGGAGAAGGGGCAAAGATTAGGACGGCGTGAAAAGTAGGGGATGCAGATGCGCAGATACGAAAAAGAGGGCGACCTCGAAGAAGCCGAGGACGATGAAGAACGCGAGGGAAGAAAATGTTGTCGGAAGAGCATATTCACGTGGAGCAGACGCAGTCGTGGAAGAGACAGATAGAAGAGATACATGCAGACAGCGAGACAAGGCGAGAAAATGAAGAAAACGTGGACAGGAAGAAGGAGACTATATCGAGGAGGCGAAAGCGGAAGAGAACGGCGAAAAAGGACAGAGAGGTTGTCAGAAAAGGTACTACTTACGTGGAGAGGAGAAGAAAAGAAGGAACCCTCAGAAATACGAGCAGGACAGAAGGGAAAGAAAGGGAAGGAAAAGAATAGCGGTGGAGAATACAGAGTGAAGGACCTTATATTCGAATCACACGAACACGCGAGACAGAGACAGAGACACGGAGAGACAAATACAACACACAAAGGCGGACGTTGGCAACGTGCAAGAGGCATACGTTTACATATAGAACAGAGGCAAAGTTCAACACATAAGGCGCACATTGACAGGAAATCAACAGAGAAAAAGAAACACATACATATACATATATATGTGTGTTAAGTGGGTGGAGAAGATGCAGAGGGGAAGTCGAAGTAGCGAACGGCAGAAGACGCGGCGCGGCGCGTCGTGCAAGTGGAGAAGAAAAATTCAACAAGGCGACATTTGTAATATCGAGGCAGACAGAGAGAAAAAGTGGAAGACCGTTGCACGCCTGTGGCACTGGGCAAGGAAAGGCAAGGGAGAAACTGCGAATAGGCAGAGCAAGGATAGCGTCGAAGTATCTCACGAAGATACGACTGACGCAGAAACGAGAAGAAAAGGGGAAGACAGAACAAGAAGAAAGGAAAGAAACTTTTCTCCTGTGAGAAAAAGAACAAGAAAAACGGGGCAAAAACACTCATAACAAAGTCTACCGGGAGCCACTCATATATATATATATAGACAGGTAGATAGATAGATAGATATTTGTGTGTAGGGACCGGTATGTGTCTGTGTGTACGCACTTGTCCAATATTGGCGTGGATATTAGAAAGACAGCAAAGTCAAGTTGAAAGAGAAAAGACAGCTAATAGAAAGGAGGAGAAAAGAGACAGGGAGGGCAAGGAACGCAGGAAAGTCGAAATCTACTCAAAAGGGAGAAAGGTCGAGAGAACACTTTTGGGAAGAAAGACGACGATTTTCCGCACAAAGTGCGGCACACCCGGAGGAGGACGGGGAGGAGATAAAAACGAAGAAATGAAGGAGAAAATTCTCAACATATGCATACGCATATAAATACATATATACACAGAAATCCAGCCATATACACATGTACAAGAAGACAGCCACATATATATATATATAGGAAGACAGCCATATATATAAAGGCAGTCATACATGTATATATAGAGGAGGACAGCCATACGTGTATATAGACATGTATGTGTATACACAGTTGTTGCAGCTACGTGCGTACAGAAACGGAGACCGACGCATATGTGATTGTAAAGAAGTACGTAAATAGACAGATAGTTGTAGACAAGACAGACCGGTGTCGAGTGTACGTACACCTCAACCAGAGGCACACACGCATGTGTGTACACACACCGGCGTTGATCGATTTAGAGGGGCATCAACCACGTCTCCACAGGCGGTCCTCCTTCAGGTGGGGGCAAAAAGCTGCTGATACGGGAAGACGCGTATCAAAGAAATTGCACGCGAGAATATGCAAGTGCGAAGAAGAATTCCATGCGTCTCGATGTATGTAGAGAGCAAACGAAGCGATCTGTGCTTACGCATATATATATATATATATGCACGGAGACACGCAGAGAGGCACAAGAGTACATATATGCAAGCTGGATTTAGACTGTTCTGTGCAGGGGGGTGTGTGTTTTCATTTCAGCGAGATATATACGTATACGTGTATAGTTAGACGTGCAGATGTGAAAGGCTGAGTGCCAACACACGGGAAAAAGGAGGACGAAGAAAAAAGAAAGACGTACGTAGCCGCGTGTTCGCAAGTCCACAACCTGCAGTGAGGGAGACGCAGAAGAAAAGGAGAAAAACTCATGCGACGGGTCCAGAGAAAACCCGGCGAGGAAAGATGTGTGCGAGACAGGCGGGAAAAGGAATTCCAGTGGGGGATGTCGCAGACAGCGTGAAGAACGAGAGGCCAGCAGACAAGCGGCCTACATAGACAGACTGGACGGAGATACTGAAGAGCAAAGGCGAAGAAGGAACAGGAAAAGCGGGAGTGTGCAGGGAAGTGCGGGGTGAACGGCCCGGGAGAAAATGCTGCGTCGAGCGTAGGGAGGGAAGAGGAAGAAAGAGGGAGAGATAGAGATATAGCAGCGGCAGACGATGTCAGACAGAAACAGCGAGCGAGGAAGAAGACGGCCAAGGAAATCGACGTGTCTTCAGCGAAGCCGACGTTCACAGACGCCACAGATTCGAGTTTGTGGGGTGTACGTACACCCGAAAGGTTACCGTGCGGTGTGACGCTTGTTCCCCGGATCTTGCGGTGTATGTACACACGCGATGGAGGTGGATAGACACCGGACCAATGTCGCAGATATAGGGAGAAAAAGGGCAAAGAGGACCACAGGGGGAAACATAAGCACAAAGAAAACATGGCACGTGTCTACGCATTCGTCCCTCACAGACAGCAGCAGCAGCCGCAGCACACACGTGCACAGAAGCGCAGCCAGTGCAGCAGCGGCAGAGGACCAGCAACGACAAGAGGGGAGGACGAGGACACTCGTCGGCGTTCGCAGTGATTTTTTACACGCCTAAAAGAGGAAAAAGTAGCGGCAAATGAAGACGACGAGCAGAAGGGGCTACAGTGGCAGCAACAGTGCCGCGCAGCGCACCTGCAGCAGATAGCAGCAGGGGCTCGTCGCAGGGGCTGGAGAGGGAAAGCGACGCAGCAGGCGGAGAAGCAGTAGCAGAGAGGTGGCACAAGAGAGCGGGAGGAGGGGAAGGAAAAATACATCGAAAGAAGCGGGAGCAGCGGGAGTGCCAGGGCGAAAGCGAGGCGCTGCACTACTCTTAGTGCAGCAATCGGAAGCAACCGGAGCAAAAGTCAGAAGGCCCCCAGTGTATCGCGAAACCGCACACAGGCAGAAGAAGGTGTGGAAGGAGCAGAACAGGAGAGCGGTAGCAACATACCAGGTAGTTGTGGAAGAAGCGGCACAGCAGCAGGAGCAGCAGGACGAACAAATGTGCACGACAGCAGCAGCGCGCGCTAACAGCAGGCGGCGGGCCACTGCAGATGAGACACGCGTGGGGCGTCTGCGAGACAGCGGAGAGAAGTGTCGATACTCCCCCTACAACTCAGAGAAGAGGAGGTGTGGTGACGAGGTGAAGAAGCGGCAGTATGCAGGAAAAACTGATAAGGAAGAAAGGTCCCGCGTGCAATCCATACACACACATACGCACGCACACATTCACAAACACGCGAGAAGTCAGAGAGTTTTTCTCCACGTGGGTTCTGCAGCGGCGGCAGTACCACCGGGAGCGACAGTCGGCAGCAGCAACACCAGTAGAAGAAGCCAGAGAAGCAGACGCAGCAGCGCCAGCAGCAGAAGCTGCGGGTGAAGCAATACCAGCACGGCAGCAACAGCGTCAAGCGACGCAGAAGCAGATGAACGCAACACCTGCGGCGCTCAGAAGAGGCACACGGCCGCAGACAGCTGCCGCAGGAACAACAACGGCAGCCGCAGCAAGAACTGCGGCCTCAGCAAATCCTACAGAAGAAAACAGGAGCTACTGCAGCAGCAATACGAATGCAACAGCAGCAGCAGCAGCCGTATATACTCCAAAAACACCGCCTCACGAGCGGTATTCATGTAGATGTGTGTCAGAGCGGGTGGCAGCAGCGGAAGCAGGAGAAGCCCGGACTAGTCGTACACACATACCGGCCCAGCACCTGCAGAGCACTGGATATCAAGCAGAAGTAGTCAGTCAGAAGGCATGCAGTTGAGGAGGGAAAGTGTACACGAGGAGGAAAAAAGGAGAAAATGGAGACTTTCCTTCAAAAACCCCCTTGCTGGGAGATGTGGGCAGCGTGCCGCTACATTCAACGTAACAGCCGCCAGCACTGGCGAATTGCTGCAGGTCGTGCTGCGGCTCTTCGTGCTGCGGCAACCGCCTTCCATCTACTGCAACGCAACGCCGTCGGTTGCAACGTGCCGCCGTCGGCTGCTGCTTCTTGAATACTACGCGCACGTGTTGTTGGGCCTCTTCTGCGTGTGCAGCTGCTGCATCTCGTGTATTTACGTGCTGCCGCTGCTGCTGCTACTTGTTTTCTGCCAGTGTTGCTGCAATGTCTGTAGCTGCTCCTCAGTCGCTGCGCGCAGCACAAGCGCTGCTCTTGAGTTCGCCCACGTCCTACGGGAGCAGCGCAAAACAGTGGTAGCTGCCCAGCAGCAGCAGTGACGGGCAGCAACGCAGCATCAGCCGCCGCACGGCAGCGCCAGGAGATAAGATAGCAACGCCAGCGACACTGGAGCTGCAGCAGCAGTCCACCAGTGAGTGGATTAGCTTGGGACCTCAACAGCGGTAGCGAAGCCGGAGTGACAGCGGTGCAGCAGCGGAATCCATGTAGCAGTGGCAGCGCAGCAGCGACAGCAGAACCGTGGAAGCGTAGCAACGGTAGCAGCGTCAGCAGCAGCTGTTACGCAGCTTCCTCCTCATCCAAGAGTCGACGTTGCTCTGAAAGGTTACTCGGGTGACTCGAGCAGAAATCTTCTACACGCGCTGCCGTGCAGCAGCGGGAGCACTAGCAGCAGCCGAATCAGCTGATGCTGTCGAATCCATCTACGCCAGCCACATCGGTACGATCTAATGACATTTTATGGATTACGAGGAGGAGAATAAGGGAAACCGCTGTCTCTCATGCAAAATTGACACACCTTTACATGTAGCGTAAACATGCATCTGTCACTAAGAACATAAACGCACACGCATGTATGCATGTGTATATATATATATATATATACACACATACACACTAAATGTGGGTTACGTGCTAATGCGTACGTGTGGTGGGCACGCAAATAACGCCGCAAATGTGACTGTGTCTGTTGTGGAATATATATGCACACAGAGGTATATATATTCGTACTGAACGCACCTGGTTTTCTCAGGTTCAACGGCGGCAACTTGCTCACATGCCTGCTGCATTCGTGTTGGGATACTAACAAGGGAACCTTTGAGGTACACCGATATACAAAATTATTAGTCATAGCAGCCATGCGCAGACACAGGGGCGGGTACATGTACACCCTCACGTGTATGGGATCTGTATTTGTATACGAGTTGTTTATAGACACAGACGTCTAGTTTCCTCGCCATACGCATAACGATGAAAACGTAGTCGTTAGAGGTAGGTTTTGTGTTCAGTGTTCAACGGCTTACGGATTATTCATGTTAGCAGCCATACACAGAAACAAGGACATACATACGCAGACATACGTATGGGATATCTACATATAGATGTGGACTTTTATTGACACATGCACGTAGATAATTGGGTAAACGCATACCGGTGTAGATATGATCGTTGCAGATGAATTTATAGTCAATGTTCAAAAAACATTGTCTAGTCGAAATTGTCCGCAAAACGAATATCAGAACCACTCTGCGCATGGCTCGTGTATGGGTCGCTGGGTGTAGAGACACCGTAGAGAATATGCTGAAGCAACGCACAGACGCGTAGGCCACGCATTCTTACCAGTTATACCTGCACGCAGGATTTACAGGGCAACGAAGCCGCATTACAATTTTCGAGTACAGAGCGCAGACGACACGTAGTGTAGCGTGCTGGAATCTCCCTTCGAGAAACATGTGCATCTAGCCATGCTCTCGAAAATGCGTCGTGCACCAGTGTCCCTTCCGTGCACGGAGAATAGAAGGGTCAAGGGCACCTCTTCAACATTTCCTTTCACTGTGCACGAACAGACGACAGTCCGCCGCGTGTGCTTTTGAGGACTTTTGCTACACGACAAGTGCGGATATGTGTGTTACGTGTGTAGTGTTCATTTTGTGTTTTCTGTAATCGTGTGAAAATCCCCTGGCAACTGCTCATCAAGACGCGAAAACAGAAGAAAAACTATTGAGGCAATTGTAGCGCCTTCAGCTAGGACGACGTTGTGCACGACATCCGTCTTCCTCTTCTGGATCATATTGTAAAGGCTCTCCGATTTGGGTGCCTCAGGTCTTCTCCATTGCTTTCTTGGCTACAGACTTCCCTGCAACTAGCGTTTTTCGAGTCAATTCAACACGAATATTCATGTAACCGATGAATTGTCGCACCACTGCAAAAACTGCCGCCTTCACTCTACAAGTTGTCTGCGTGCACGTGCGAGTGAGCAACCACACGTAGTCGCTGCTTGTGTGCAGTTGCCCCCTCTCTCCGGCACTTTAACCCCTGAAGGGGAGGACGGCTAGCGTGGGAAATAGTAAAAATCCCTTTTTAGTGTCACGTACTGATGCGTAATAAGCGTACGGCACGTTTCTCACATCCGCCTCCACGGGCCCAGGTGGTGCAGAACACGTTTTCCTGCCTCGCTGCCGTGTTTCCGAAGAATAGAAGATACTTTAATTCCTTATTCCTCCTTTCCCTCTTTCTACCAGAAGCACCAAACGTTTGGTCTACCGCGTCGCGTTGTATTCTGTGGCCGCTTTCTCTCCACTCGCCACATGGATCCCGAGTGAGGTACGTATGGCTCGCCCTTCCGTGCTTAACATCTAAGTTCAGTTCTGTACACTGTTTGGCGAGCCGCGTGTAGTTCCTTACAGAATCCACCGAACACAGTTGCGACTCTGACTTGATGATCCACAAGTGTTACCTCTGGCACCTCTCCTTTCGCGCGAAGAGGTTCTAGGAATGACACAGTGGTTGCAATGCAGCGGGCGAAAACGCATTGGTGTGTGGTATTGTGCAAATGTGCGAGTGTACTACGACATCCCGCAACAGCGTTAGAAATGTAGAAAATCTTTAGTGTTTCGGGTACTGAGCATTGTCTCCGCGTATGTCCACAGCGCTCCACTGGTATAACATTAACGAACAATGAAATCATCTGGGCCCCCAACTAGATTTTCTGAATGCATTTTCTGCATCTACCTGCTGAGCGTTTCAAAGATGCCACAATTCGGTGTAAACCACATTATCTCGACAAACATTATTCGGGAGAATGGAGGCTGAAGCTGCCCCATATTCTATCGTGCGAACGGAGTAAAAATATACTTAAGCAGATGGCTAAATACCGAATATGAAACTCGCGGTCGTTGTAGACAGGGACAGGCGTATCTAAAGTGAGCTTGCCAAACAATCTTGCGCAGCTGCCCGGCAGAACTGGCTTCTTTCATGACGCATAGCAAACCTCCCATAGCGAACGCGCAGTTTCCCATTCCACACATAAAGACGAACAAATTCGTTGTACTCGGACAAGAAGACCTATACGTAGACTCAAGAAAAAAAGGAAGTCAGCGTGACTGACGAAGCCCCACTTAGTAAGCAGCGCGCTCTCCAGATGACAAGGAGGCGTCCATCTCGATGAATATACAAGAAACTTTGACCATTTCTTCTCAAGCAAAACAAAACACAACGTGGCTCTTAAGTGGGGCTCAAACTTTGGACCGGAGAAACAAAAGATGCGTTTTACTGCCGCGGCTGTCAATAGGTGTCGTTGGAATGTGTCCGGCTCAACATCTACCGGAGAAAGTGCAAACCTGTTTAGCATTTCTACGCTGTATCTCAATTGCCAAAACTTCCGTAGTTAGAAAAAGTTGGGGATTTTCTGGTCCAGATGTTTGTTCGAAAAATTCTTTCACAGTCTTTTAATCCCGCTCTCTGTACTAGCGTGTATTATTCCGCGTCTTTCCTTCCTGCTCGATACAACCATGTTTGTCTCTGTATGTATGTCCTTCAGTCGTCAGCAATTGAGGTTCACGTACCACAATCAGCTATTATTATTGAGGAGTACAAGCGCTCTTTGCTACAGTGTGCAGATAGTGAAAAGTATTTCCGTACTGTCCGTTATATTCATCCTTGTGAGCAGATAGTAAACAGTATTTCCGTACTGTCCCTTGTATTCTTCCTTGTGAGCAGATACTGAACAGTATTTCCGTACTGTCCGTTATATTCTCCTTCGTGTTACTCGTTATTCTTCGGCATGGTGCACGTGAGACCGGAACCCACAAGCCCGTCCTGTAGATCCCAGGTTGCCCACACGTGTAGTCCAAGAAAAAGTTCGGTACACAGCTACGAAAAGCTCATTTGCGTTGGTTTGCGACACGCACGGTGTACGAATAAAAGTTGACTTATATTACGTGCTTGTGCTCAGCTGCATCCGTCCGCATCAGCGAAAAGTTCTGTGCGTGTTCAATGGTAAGTTTTGTATGCTAGTTGTTATCAGGATGCCAGGCGCTACTTTCGTGTGTGTTGTTAAATGTTTATTGGGTCGTACTGCACCGCATTCATCCGGCGTGACACGCCCGTCCTTCACCAAGTGCTCATGCCATCCTTTAGTCAGTATGCGCTCACCGTCCTTATTTAACGCGGAAAAACCAGCAAGGAAAGTCTAATAATCAATTTTTGCTGCAGGTTGTTGACGCTGCCCGAATGCAGACAGAAGGACGAAAACCACAATTCAATTCTCTACATACATTCTCTATATATTTCTGTGAGTGTCCTTCCCCCATACTGAAGAGCTAGCGCAATTATGCTCTGTTGGCTCGCGGTTGATGCTACCAGAGTCAACTAGTAGTACATTGAGTTGTCGACGCTCGTGGAGAACAGACGAACACTTGATCTAACTCCCGACGTCGTGCTGCGCAGTGTACAGTTACGAACGGTAGAACCTATCACGACGTCGACGGAAGGGTTGATATTGACAAGCTCTGGCGTGCTGTGGTCATAGTAATGCAGCGCGAAACATGTTCCATGCCAGCTCGCAGAACAGAACTGGCATCAATTAATGTCTATCAGCATGAAGCCGCGCGGCACTGCTTCAACGCAAGACGCAGATAAGTGTAATTTGTACTCGGCGCTGAGTTTATTGGAGGGTGCAACGGTGGATGTATTACTACACATATACGTATACAGGGATTTCAAATACGTGTGCACATTCGTACGTTTGTGACTATCACAATTTATTCGTTTTGCACCTACACACACATAAACGTGTATACGTACCCATAATACACGTGCGTGAATGCGTGTACTTCATAAATAGTAATAATGTAATAGTCAACCTGGAGGATACGAACGACTCAGAAGTTGCTACCGCAGCGCTTACACACCCCACCTTTACGCTTCGGCTTTTCTCTCATAGGACGTCGCCAGATTACGGTCGTCTGCATCGCAGAAGAAATGTCTACTATAAATTTGCCATGACCGACAGCCGGTCTGCACATATACTACGTGAAAGTTGACAGGCTCTTGCCTTTTCGCTTTCGCCTCTCCCGCCTCTGTTTTCTGCTTCCTTTTGTCGTGGACAACGTCAAAATGGACAGGCTCTTGCCTTCATGCCTCCCCCTCTCTCCGCATCTCTTTTCTGCTTCCTTTCGTCACCTCCTAAGACGTCTACTAGACGCTGAATCTAAATGCTAGCTGTCTATCAAATTGACAACCTCTATTCCTGTTTGAACGAGCTTCCACGACGCGGTTCCCTCGCCGTCCTGTCTGCTTTGAGGTACACTGGCTCACATGTCATGGCATTTCACGCAGTGGCCACTTTTATGTGCACAAATGCATTTCTGAAGACGCACACATATATACACACACGTGTCAGCGACACGTACACATATGTGTATGTATACGTAGATCTACGTAAATATATCTATATGTATGTTCGTACACACATTACACGAGTATACCAACATCCAGGCATACGTATATATATAAATGTGAAGTGTACAGACGCAGCTCATGAATCCTCTGCTTCTTCTACTGTACGCCGTAGCTATGCTACGCAGCTAGTCCCCAGCAAGTTCGGCTTGTTCCTCCCATCCCGAAACAGCGTCTGTGGTGCTGCCGCAACCGTTTGCTCACTCATACGCGTACTTCCTGCTGCTGTTCCCCAACCGCAACAGTATTCCACCAACATCAGTTCTGTGGAAAGGTGCGACGACTACACTCTCTTTTGCTGATCGTCACTAGAGCTGCCACGACGCAGTATGCCTGCCGCCTTACGCGCACACAGCCATTCGGACCAACACGTCAGCGCATCCACACACGCACACATGTTCACGTTGTCCTCTTGTGAACACGTGCAGCTTGTCCTGGTGCTAAGCGGCGACAGCGCGTGTGCTGCTGCGGCTGCTCGAGCAGCTCCGTCTGCTCCCGCTGTTACACTCTTGCAGCATCAACACCCCCGTCAATCTCTTGCTGCTCTTCCCTTCGCGCCCAGCTGCAGTTCCTCGTTCTCTGCTGCTGCTGACTTCTTCGCGCAGCGCGCTCCGCTGTCGCTGCATGTCCTACAGCTTGCTCTCCACACTTCCCCGGTAACACTTTCTTCGAAACTGCTGCGGCATTTCCTCTCGAAGACGCGCACTACACATCACAACTGCGTGAATCCACAAGTCTGTCTGCATGCAGGTGGTCGCCGGAACGTCACGTGAGTATTTACACACGTCTACGCCGTGCACACGCACACGCTTCTCCTGCCCACCCGTATTCACGCTTACACGTACAGACGCGCATACACATATAGAGGCGCGTCTTGGTGTACTACGTACACGTCTTTTCACACGAAACAGTACAGATGTATTTGTACGTACGAACACGATTTTTGCCTGCGTATACACAAATGTACGGATACAGAAACGTTTCTTTGCTCATCACATAGACATGCAGATATACCGCAGCCGTAACTTTTTCCCGTACCTGTCGCGACAACCGCTTTTTTCTCACAGACAGAGACACAAAAAAAAACTGCCAGTGGTCGCTATGTCAATGCTACACCTACACATGCCTCTTCCCGTCATTCTCTCACAGGGACAGGTGTACAGACACACACACACACACACACACACGCACACAATGCACATACACATATCTTTGATACGCAGAAAAAACCGAAGGGAAGAGTCGTTCAATCGACAGCAGCAGTAAAACTGCGCGAGAGACGGCTCCACACACATACACACAGCGTCTGCTGCTGCAGCACGTGCACACCTCGGCAGCATCAGCAGCAGCAGCACAGACCGCAAAACATTTTTCAGCAGCGCAGATGCTGCTGTTTTCCGGCGCAGTGTTCTTCCCTCTCCTCTCTCTGTCTCTCCACGTCGTCGTCGCGCGTCGCACCGATCAGAAACGAGCGCGCCCGGGCATTTGGCCACTTCTGGACGCAGCGAGCAAATCTACGTCGTCGGTGTCACACGTTCTCGCTCAACATGTACTGCACCGGGACGCCCTTCGATAGGCTGCAAGTATCAACACACAGCAATATTCACCAGCACGTATACATCCCCGCCAACATCGACAGATACTTGTACACGTTCTCCGTCCACCTCGACTCACTTTTCTCTCTTCTACATATGCGCAGCTCCACAAGTACACTACTGCAGTCCACAAGAAGAGTAACGCAGACACCTCCACGCCTGCAGCTTGGCGCTTCTGAATCTCGCGGACGCAGACGCGACAGACACTTCCCTACGCCGAGCAGTGCAGGACCTACTTTTATCTACACAGACCCATGCGAACTCCTGGGGGAAAAGGACGGAACCAAAAGCAACTAATGTATACACACACAGATATACCCGAGGAGTAGACACACACAGGCGCGAAAGGAGGGGAATATCGACACGGCGAATAGTACCATACGCGATGGAGGAGACGCAGCACGAGAACGAAACCTGGGCCCGGGCAAGGGAACAAAAAAACTCCCAAGACGCACTTGGGTCATTCAGCGGGTCCACCACGACGTTACACAGATCGCAAAGAAACGCGTCTCTCCTCGTGTGAAAACTCGGTTCCTACGTCTTCTCACTGCGTGGTGTCATCAAAGCAAGAAAGTCGACTTCTACAAGAACACTTCTACAAAAAAATACACATACATCCACACACACACACACGCATGTATTCTACAACTTATAAGTCGGACAGGGCTGCTGCGCACTCGCAGGATCTCTCACTTCTTGACACACAGAAGTAGACACATGTGAGTGTAAGTACATATACACACATATAGACAGACACAGACATCCACTGCGCAAAGAAGCGTGTCTACAAACCTGTAAAGCGTGTCCCACCACCTCTTCAATTTCCCCAGAACGTACAGACGCACAAAAGTCGTGGCTATATCCTCTCTCTATTCTTCGCATGGATTCTATATACCCGCCTCTACAAGGTGATCGCCTGACAGTCATCACCTATACACGTGTCTACTTTTAGACAACAGTGAAATGCCTACACGTAGTAGCTGTCTAGTCGTCGCGATGTCCCTATTCCAAAGCGCTTCAAGAAAACGCATGCATATATATATTTTTCTTGTAGCAGGAAGACAATAGACGACGAGACCTGGTGGAGAGGGACAGGGACCTGTGCGTGGATGGTTGAGAAAATCCCACGAGCGTGGCTGGGGCGGCGCATGCCGGGAGTGAATTACAGAAAGCGACGTATGTAATGACCCAAACCACGGAGATGGCTTCCTCTACAGAGAGAGACGTAACGACCCAACACAGCGATGCTTTCTTTTCCGAGAAAGAAAACAAAGAGGGAAACACGAACTTCTTCATAGTGACACTTCACAAGAAAGTGGCGTGGGGAGCGGACCCACAGACGGTTTCTTCAGAAGAAAAGACGAGTTACTTACGAATTTCTTGGGTCGCTACGTGTGTCACAAAAAGACAACTATACGTCTGTGTGATGAATTCGAATTGAAGGAAACTGACCATCGAACGTAGTGATAAATAAAATCTGCCAT
Source organism: Sarcocystis neurona (assembly GCA_000727475.1). NCBI lineage: Eukaryota > Apicomplexa > Conoidasida > Eucoccidiorida > Sarcocystidae > Sarcocystis > Sarcocystis neurona. The sequence goes on along the minus strand of KL647311.1, from coordinate 1,531,473 downwards.
CACCACCAGCTGCACCACCTGCATCCCGATCACCCACTGCCCGACGTACGACTTCAGCTGCACGCGAAACAGCACCAGCAGCAAGAGCAGTCGCAGCAGCAAGAACTTCAACAGAAGCAGCAGCAGCAACTGCGACAGCACAACACGGGCAATGCCAACGGCAGCAGCGAATGCAAAGAAGCAGAAGCATCTGCAGCAGCAACAGCCGCAATAGCAGCAACAGCTGCAACAGCGGCAACGGCAGCAACAGCGGCAATGGCAGCAACAGCTGCCACAGGGAACGCAACAGCTGCAGCTGCAGTAATAAGTGTGTAGCTGCGTATGTGACGCGTACTTCTAAACTCGTCAGCAGCGTTTTTCTACATGTGCTCCTCTGCGTGTGCCTCCTCGAAGTGTGGAAAACTTCGTCGTCCGCATGCTAAAGGCGGACCCTCTTCCTTCTGAATACTATTGTCATTTAGGCAACAGTGCTGGCAGTACGGACGTGTCCTTAAAACTTCCCCTACGCGGTTGTGGGAAGAAATTCGTGCACCAGGACCAATTCTTCGTTTCGGCGGACGCGCGTCAGAAAAGGAAATGTGTGTGACGGCCACATAGAGAGTAAGGAGGTAATTTCAGTTTCTCTCGCCTTCGTCGTTGCTACCGCTGTTGCTTTTGTAGCGAGAAAACGTAGTTGTATACCTTTTACACGCTACTGCAACAGCACCCGTGCTACTCCTACTCGTGCTGCTGCTGCTGCTGTTTCTGCCAGTCTCGTTCCTGCTTTTGTCGTTGCTGCTGCTGCTCTTCCCGCGCTTGCCGCGCTTGCCGCAGCTGCTGCTGCTCCGCCCCCTTCTCTTGCCTCTCTTACAGAATTCTGCGGGCCGTTCAACTCCGAATATGAGGAAACCCAAAAGATGAACGAGAAGGCCTGAAAACACGCAACAAAGCAAAGACAGAACGGGCGGAGGAAGGGGGTGTGTTCGCTTTTGTCCGCATCGACTGCTGCGCCTCCTGCTGCTGCTTTGCTGTTGTCTGTCGGCAACTTCTTTCCTATATGTTCCCCCCTGCCGCAGCTGCCGCTCCTGTTGCTGCTGTACGTACCCCGCTGCCGCAGTTGGTGCTCCTGTTGTTGCTAAGCTCCTCCACCTGCTGCTGCGACTGTTGCTCGCGCTGCATCATATATATGTATCTCCCTCTCATCAACAAAGACAGCAAACAGCACCTATTCCGCAGAAAATCGTAGATGATTCTACACACCCACCCGACCCCAGCCGCGCCCCGACGCACCGGCAAACAGAAATTCACACGAAGTAGCAATTTTTCATCAGGTAGTCACCCGTCGTTGGGCAGGGAGACGCACACGTACACCCATGCAATCGCCCGCAAGACGCGCATGGCCTTTTCGCAGCTGCTCGACACAAACGCATGCAGCGGCAGCGGGCCGCACAGGCGACGAAAAAGCAGACTACTGCTGTCTACTTGCTTCTCGCTCCACTTATATATATGCCCCCCTTCTGCAATTGTCGAATAACCCCTGCATCTACTTCGATATATGTACACATGTGAAGGAAGGACAAAACCGTTTCCCACGGATGAACATGCACACGCATCTACGCATATGGGACACGTTTCCCTTCTTCGTGCCCACGCCTACACAGACATATACACACACCTATATGTACTTTTTTCATACTTTCTTATTTCTCTTCCCCTCTCTCTGTAGATGCACGTATATAAGCATCCTTGTGTAAACGCAAGAGAAACGTTCCCCTCCTCATCTCCACATCTATATAGACACACACACACACATGCGTGTATATATACATACATATTTTCTCTTTTTCTCTCCCGCTTTCCGTAGATGCAGATATATAAGCATCCTTGTGCAATACACGGACTCTCATATATGCCTGTCTACGTGAATGTACAGAGTCTACAATAGGTCACATTGCAGCAGCAACGGCTGCAGCGCGCCTCCAGGAACTCGTTTGGTGGAGTCGAGCAAAGTTACGAAGAAGAAAAGGAGGGACAGGGGAGCGACCGCACAGCACGACCGCAGGGAAGACGTATGCAACAAATCTCCCCCACCTGCGACAGAATCTGCCCAGCGAGAAAGTGCGTCGTGAACGGTTCTACTTTGCCCTGAAAAAAAAACCAACACATTCACCCACACACACACAGACAGAAAAACCTTTCACCCAGCACATATATATATATATGCTTTCACCCAGTACATTTACCTATATATATGCATTCACCCAGTACACATATATATACATATATATATATATATATTTTCACCCAGCATATATATATACATTCACCCATTACGTATATATATACAGACATATATATGTATATACGTGCTTTCATCAGCATATATAGATGACTGGAGGGAAAACAAGAGACAGAGAGACACACACACAAGCACACCAACATACACGCTGGCAAAGAGAGAGATAGAGCGGACGACAACATGGGCAGACGAAAGGACAGGGACAGGGAAAAATACATATATATATGTACAGATTTGTACGTATGTGTGTGCCTACAATTTATTTGGATATCTGTGATGCACCGTTATATCCCTCTCAGAAAAATAATCAGAGAGCCGCAGCCTTACACACACATATCCACACACATACCAGCGGGGACGTCCTGGACATACATACATTCGTATAGATTGCGTGCACATGTCTGTGTGCTACTATTCTTTTCAGACTTCCACACATACAAAATATAAGACACCGACTTACTTCTATTTTGAATATATACATATATATTCAGCTACAGGTCCCATAGTCAGCCACATATACACACATACATATATATATATATACGTACAAACACGTACAGAGAGGGATATAACGGTGGATCACAGATATCCACATAAATTGTAGGCACATGCGTACACACATACGTACATACATATGTACAAATCTGTACATAAACATATATATATGCCAGAATGCATATGGACGCATGCAGAGTACTACACGTCTAGACAGGCGAACACAGGGGAGAACTGATTCTGAAACATAGCGACGACCAGAATTACACGGATACACACATACGTACACATATATAAACACACCGAAGAGGTGGAAATATTCTTTTGAGTGCTTCTCCTCGACCTCGTGTGTGTCCGAGATTTCTACTCTCTCACGTTCTTTCTTTGCAGCTGCCACATCAAAGGGCCGCCCTCCACATCCGCGACAGCCCAGAACAGACAAGGAAGAACTGCGAACACATATGTAATACCTAGTAAGCCGAGCGACTACAAGAAGAAACTTCCGCAACATGTATATATGTACTTTCGAAAAGGCGAGGAGAAAACCCTTCCTGGGCGACCTCACCACGCCTTTCGTCGGGGCAGGTCTCTTCTGCAGCGACTTTATCGTACACCCGCGCACTGCACACACTTCCACACATCTACTTTCCCGCCCACGTTGCTGCAGCGCCCCCACACATACTCGCCTTCACACAGATATACAATTACACAGAGACGTACAAATCAGCTCTGCAATGCATTTGCGTCCCGACTCGTACTGCAAATACAAAGCCACATGTATATATGGGGACGTACGAATTACTTGTGCAAGCAATGTTTGCGTGTGTACTCATGTACGCGTGCACATATATATATACGCGTTACACACATATATACTGGCAATATCTTGGGGGGGGGTGGGGAAGAGATACACACACACATATACATAAGTTATATATTACTGGCTTGTCCTTACTTCTTTCTGAAACATAAAAAGTTGGGGAAGCACGGCGACCGCCTCCAAGTATAGCGCGAAGGTCCAGGCGATCTGGAACGCAGCAACCCAGCGAAGAAGTGACAACTTTCTATTCACACCAAGAGAACTTCCTTTGCATTACAACAGACACAGACACAGACACACACATACACACATGCGTCTACACATGAGAATCGGTTCACCCATGGACGCGGAACAGGCGTGCAAACAAACCTTCGCTTCCTTGTAGTCAAACTAGCTTCTCTCCGCGAAAAGCGCAAGACGCACGCCCCCACGTTGCTGCAGACTCCCTCTCCACACAAAATGGTTTTCACCCGTTTGTAGAAGCCGTCCATTTCCCTCGGACAAAAATTGCACTCGTGAGGCGAGGAAAGACGCTTCTGTGGGCGTGTGAAGGGAAACGCAGAGGCACATCCGCACTCGCCTAGACACCACCACCGCGCGTCCTCATATACCCACCAAGTGTGTGTAAGACATACGTATGCAGCAGCAGACACACACAGAAATATAGGGAGAGGCGTCCGTTAATACAAAAAAGTAAACAAACACTTGAAAGTGGCGAAGATATGCCCACACACGCTTGCAGGTGGGCACTTGATATGCAGACAACAGAGGTATAGCAAACTCGCACGTGAGACATCGACTGAAAGAGGTCTACACTTCCCGGTGGCGGGGGCAAAAGCGCACCAGGGCGGACGTGTGTACAAGAAAAGTACAGAGAAGACGGGGAAGCACATCACCTGGAGAAAAAGATAAAGAAACGAGAAGACAAAGAAGAAAAAGAAAGGAAAGACCGTCATGATTGCAGCCGCCGTGAGAGTGTCAAGAGAAGACACAAAACCCCCAACGAGAGTGGAGAAGAGTCGCACCGGTAAAATGTGTGAAGGAGAAGCGGTTTCGCGCTGCTGTGTACGTACAGCGAGCGTGCAGCAGACAAGAAACGCGAAGTCAAGAAGAGGAGGACCGGAAGTTCAGCAGCACATCGAGAAAAGAGCCGACGAAAACAGAAAGCAGCAGCAGGAGAGAAGAGGGTCATACAGAGTAGCTGTAAAGGGACGACATTTCGTGGGAGTCGAGAAAGAGAAAGACAGAGAGAAAAAAAGAGAGACAGTCCTGCATTATCGGGGGAGTAGTACACGCGGGTGCGCACCGGGTGTACGTACACCTCGGGGAGTGAAGAACGCAAAGGAAGAAGAACCCAGAAAACGAGCAGCAGGGAAGCGTACAAGAAGAAGTCAACAAAGTAGAGAAGCCAAATCCGCAGGAAACGTTGAGGTGGACAGCAGAAAACGCACAGCAGTCAAACGGCTGAAGCAGGACTCACAAACGGGCTGTACGTACACCGCTTCGAAGACGCGGGACCGGCTGTAGAGAAGAAAAAAACGAAGACAGCAGGGAAAAACGAAGAAGAAAGCGAGGAGCGGGCAAACTCACATCAGCCGGCATAAACGCGTTTAGAGACGGATGGAACAGAACGGCCAAAACAGCCGCCGGAATCATCAGGAATAAATGATTCAGCGTATCGACACTCGCTTCGTAGCTGTTGCCGTAGCGACTGCGACACATATAAACAATGGTGCCGGCGAGCAGCAGCGACAGAGCTTCCACCGTCTGATACAGCCAGTCCCCGCTTCGGTCATAGGGAAGATATCTGCATGCGCACATGGAAGCAGACACAGACATATCCACACGCGAACCAAATAATTCTTCTCTATCTCTTCTAAAGCCATAGACACCCACGTCTACGTCTGCCCAATATATGTGCACGCGGAGATGCACACATGAGTGGACAACATTATTCTGTCACACATATATATATATATATATACATACCACACACGCAAGAGATGCACATATGAGTGGGCAATTATTCTATCCAGCTTCACATACATATGTACACCCACACATGCGGAAATATAGATTTGCACACGTACATATACATGTATAGACGTACCGGACTCTTTCGTTTGCCCTGCTTTTCTTTGCCGTCTTTTCCACTTTACAAACGTATACATGCATACATATCCACGAACACCCGCACACATGAAAGTATACGTCTGCAGGTACACACACACATATATACACATATATGTACGTGCACATTTACTGTTGCATGCAGATATACATATATATCCACATATACAAATATATTCCGCGTGTATGGCATGTGTAATGCACAAGTCTAGAGAGATACGAATAGAAGATAAAGCAGACATTTTCGGCGGGTTCCGGTGTGTAGTACGTGCATGGGAAAACACTTTCTTCTCCCTCAATGTAAAGGAATGTGACCGGAAGCAGCAGCAGCAGCAAAAGTAAATGTCTAATAGCATTCTAGCAGGAATGCCTGCTGCAGAAGCAAGCATGCGGGGACTGCTCGCACACATACAGAGTGACCACGAAGTATACACCTGCGTCTACCTGAGTTTTTTCTGCATGTGTCTGAGTGTACATATACTGTGTCTATATGCTGGAATAAAGAATCTTGATACACGCACAGCTGCAGTGTGTATGTGTACACATGTACACATGTACATCTACGTATACTTAAACTGAGGTAAAATGTTTGTCTCTACAAACACGTGTTTGCATGGGTTTGCAAACCGACCTACGACGAGTGAAATGGGAAAGCTCCTACGCACACCTATCCACACATTTGCAGAGACAGAGAGAGCGAGAAGAATGCGACAGTTGCCAAGCAGAACGCCCTCAGAGCGACACACCTCTGTGTACAATTTCCAGGGCGGTGTACGTACACTGCAAATACACGCGTGTGTCCAGGCGCGAAAAAAACGAGGCCGTGTGCAGAGGAGGGAGCCGTGTGCAGAGGAGAACGGCGACGGCAAAGAGTCCGTCGTGGTACCGTTTTCAAAAAAGTGCAGGCAGCCGCGCCCTCACACGAAGACGTACATTCACCCAAAGAGGTGGAAACCTCCACACCCTTGCATGTAGACATTTACTTTTCTTGCTCTCGCCCGACGCGTCCACCCCTTTCCACAAACTCTCTACGACTTCTCCTACATATGTCTGCGCCCACGTTAAAATCCTTCAGAAATACAGAGCCTGCGGGTCTGCACGTATTAGGTGAGTCGTAAGTCGACCACCAGCTGCTCGAGACGAAACGAGGAAGACGGGGACGTACCCCTCGAAAGGAATGATAGAGCAAAGCCTCGCGAAGATGAGGACGACGTAGCATTCCATCATTTTTAACGAGACACCTGCTGCGCTGCCGTTCGCCTCAATTTTGTAAACAACCATCAGGAAAGAGAACATCGAAATTAGCGAGCTGAGAGTCATCAGAAAGCTGAAATCTCCGTCGCTGAACAGGTGGTAGACGATCAGCACCACCACAATAAATCCCGTCCACGCCTGAAGGCAACAGAACGCGGCGTACAGACACCCCACACACGAAACCGGGCGGCCCTCATGCACAGACGCCTCACCGCCGTGACGAAATGCGTCGCTGCGGTCCACGCACGCCAACTCACGCGAAGCAGTGCGTACGGCACCTCACACCGCGGTGTACGTACACCAGACCAGCTCACAGCGGGGTGTACGTACACCACACTAGCTCACATCGGGGTGCACCTACACCACGCCAGCTCACGTCGAGGTGTACGTACGTCACACCGGCTCACCTCCGGGTGTACATACACCACACCGGCTCACAGCCGGGTGTCCGTAGAGCAGGCCACCTTACACGGGCGTGTCCCTTCTGCGGGTCACTGTCCCACGTCGGCAGCACATCACACTTCAACGAAAAGACCAGGCCCTCCGCAATGAACCCACACGAAGGCTCCTCGCCTGTCTTGCGCGTCCAGACGGTGGCATGCAAAACTTGCCTGACGCAGGGATAACCAAATGAGGTTGCGGTGTTTTCTGGTGTGTAGCCCATCTTAAGCTTGCACAGGCAACGCCCTTTTCAATACATTTCCTCTGCCGCGGGAGGAAGCCGTGGACTAACATGAGTGCCCATGGAAGTGTAAGAAAAGCTCCTAACCTCCTCCTCTTCCTGCCCCGCTGCTATATACAGCAGAACTCGGCGTCCGCACGCCCAACAAAACACCATCGACGCAGGCCCCTACTCACAGCACCGCCGACACACGCCAACCTGTATTCTTCTCTGTGCGTCTACATATGGATACTAGGGATGCGTGTGTTTACAGCTATATACAGGTGTGTCCGCGGGCAAAGACATGCAGTTTATCCACACACAGAGAGAGCGGCGCGTACACATGGTCGTGAAGCTCCTCGTGTTCGTCACACGCAGCTTCTACACATATTTGAAGAAGATCCCTGCATTTTCTCCAGAGAGAGATGTCCACACGGTCGGGTGAATTCCCCTACGCGCACTAAATGAAAACAGCTGCATGTGCGCTGCTGCGCTTTCTACGGATGTACGCAAATACATACACACGCACACGTATAGTTGTTTTCATGTCAACTCCTCGTACGTCTGCCCAGCTGCTCCCACGCGTGCTGCAGGGAAGGCAGTGAAACTATGAAGTGCGTCTGTCGCCTCCTAAGCGAGTACAGATATACACACGTATACACCCGTACATCTCTCTCTACATATGTACCTATGCACATGCACCTTTCCGAATATGTACTCCTGTACATACATATGCATATACACCCATACACATGCAAGCTCAGGCTCGCCAGTGCGCTTCGTCTTCCATAACTGAACACACTACTATACATATATGCGCCAGACTTTGTATATGTGCTTGTCCCGTCTATAACCCCACCCACATACACCTATGTTCGCATGCAAAAACTTTAAGCGCGTACACGATAAAGCAAAATTCATTGCCTCCCCGTGCTGCTCCACGAGGGTCGCTGCTGCTTCGATGTTTACCTGAAGAGAGCCTCGATGCGTCGAGAGCCAGAGAGAAAGTTTCTCCTTATCGCGAACGACTCGGAAAAAGTCGCGGACGGTGAATCCCATGCCGGCCGTCGTCTGCTGCTGCTGTTGCATGTGATAGCCTCCTGCGGTTGCGACGCCTCCTCCGCCACCACCTGCGCTGCCGCCGCACAGGCCTGCGCACCCCACACGAATTTTCAACGTGTGTGGAAAACGCACACTCCAAAATGTCCGCGGGCAGTCTCTAGCGCCTGCGCTGACCGGCGCAGAAGAAAATATCACCGCGGCCGCGCGCCACCGCTCCGTCAGTGATGCTGCACGCGAAGAAGAACGCGTTTTCTATATTTATTATCTCGTGTACAAACACACATATCTCAACAGGGAGATTATAAATTTACAGGTAGACACTTGCATTCACAGATACACAAAAGCTCTACCAGCACGTGAGTACACATACCTTTATATGCACGCGTGTATTACTAGTATTCCGTTACGACACCGACGACAACGTACACAGACATATGTACTACACACACACACACCACGTGTGTATAGGGAGTAGAACTGGCCGCAGCAAACAAATATGCGTATATGGTGAGCAAACTTAGACGCAGCCATATACACATTTATATATACAGGTAGGTAGAAGTGCACGGGGCCCAGGGAGTCAGAACGCCAGTATGAAGATGCCACAAGCGTATACAGCTACGGGCGTATACACACGCATCCAACAAGGATCACAGATACTTCCGCACAGCTTCAGCTACCTGTACTCCCAAACAAGTCACATGCATCACACCCCATGAGTGTCCATAAAAGTATACGTACAAACACACGCGCCCCGATATTCGTATTAGAGGAAAAGCTCGTCTGCGGCATCGGCGCCTCCGCGGACTGCTTCATTATTGTACCACGTCTTTATATATATCGATGTACAGCAGACAAGTGGCGTATCGCTGTAATTAGCTCTTCTTGCACGCCTTCTCCTCCTTTTTAAGACGCGCGGACAGGTGAAACCCTATACGCGAGCGCCCTCAAAAACAGGTGTGTGGACGACCGATACACAGCGTCGTGTCTACCTCTGACAGTTCCCCGCTGCACACCACGCAATCTCGTCTACACAGGTAATATGCACGCGCTACGTACACCTAGAATACTTGCGGAAACTGACGCAGAACTATTCTTCGAAGAGTCACATATACATACAGTACTACTGTATACATATATATATGTATGTGCGGATGTACGTACTCACGACGTCCAGTAGGACTGCATCTCTCTCTCTCCCTATATATATATATAATTGTGTTTGTACTCGCGGCATCCAGTAGCAGCGCACGTACGTACGTATGTACACATATGTGTATACGTAGGCATGTACGTACGCAAGACACCCAGTGGCGCTGCATCTACGTATATATATATATATATATGCAGGCATGTGCGTACTCGGGACCCCAAGCAGCACTGCATTTTTATACAGACACCTGCAGACACATGCACGAGAATGTTTGCATGCAGAATTCTCACCCATGGAGGCGACAGGAAGCCCAGCGCCTGGTCGGCTGTATGTGGGGTGCTGCGGTGTTACGCGTTGCAGCGGCTCCACCTGTCCTCTGTACGCCATGCCTGCCGCGGCTGCTGCCGGTGCTGCTGCCGCTGGCGTCGCGCTGCTGTACTGCATGGCAGCAGCAGCAGCCGTGGGAGGGGCGTAACCCCCTGCAGAACTGTACGGGTACACGAAGCCTTCCTGATGCATCTTGCGCGCAAGACGGGGATCTGCAGAAACAAGGAAATTTACCCAGCAGGATCCTGCGAGGACAGGATGCAACATATGGGTTGCAACGTATGCATTACACACATAGAAGTGTAGTATTATTACAAGTCTACATTTTCTCGTATCGTTGCAGGCGCCAACCAGCAGAAAAAGCCAAAAAATAGGGTATGAACGTGCAGCAACACGGCAGAAAAAAAGCCAGTTGTACACATATATACATATATATATGTACGTATGTATACAAATATACATACTCAGACCAAATAAATAATGTATCCACAAGGCACATGGCGATTCACGAGCGCACGCTGCAGCAGCACATCACGGATATGTAATGCAGGTGCAGCAGCTAGACGCCCAGCGCACAGCACGGGAGAAGACGAGAGCCTGCATGCGGGGCAGCGAGATACAGCAGCGAAGGCGAAGACGTCCGGCCCCGCAGCAGAACCGCATGCCTGCGTCCATCCTCAAATTTCAGGGACGAGACGCGGTCGCAGTGAAGAAATGCGGTAACGGACGCGCAGGAACGCAGCAGACCACATCAGCAGGGCGAAGCATGCGCTATCCACATACTACACCGTCCCAGGAACAAAAACAAACGCATGCACAGCTCGTCGAAGTGAAACGAAACAGACGCGTATGTCCCGGGAGGCCGCGGCAGCAACACCACCACCATCACCTGGCGTCATGAGCAACACAGCGGCAGTATCAGCAGACCCTAGCAATACCAGCTGCGTTACGCCGTAGTCTCGGCAGAGCCAGGAGTCGGCAACAGCAGCGGCAGCAGGAAGGAAGTACCCTCAGCAAAGCGACAGGTCAGCAGCAACAGCAGCAGCAGAAGATAGCACCCTCGGCGAAGGCAGGGGTCTGCAACAGCAGCGGCCGCAGCATGCCGCGTTGACCGCAGTGCCAGCAGCAGCAAAGAGGAGGTGCTACAGGCAGCGACAGCACTCGGCGTTGGCTGCAGGAAGGGCAGCAGCACCGCGTGGGGCTGCCTCAACTCCGGACGTGGAAGCGATGCAAGTGGTACGCGGTGCAGCTGTGGAACGTGTCGCGACAGCCGATGCGAAGCCGCGCAGCAGCTGGCCACTACTTTACAAGCATGCGCCAAGGGCAAACAGATGAGGACGGCAACCGGAAGAAGCTGGTTCGCTGCCGCGGGACGAGAGAAGAAACTGCAAATGTTGTGAAGTTTTCAACAGTGCGACAGAGATCACGGCTTGCACTTTGTCAGAGACATGCAGAGAGCCGTCAAGGCAGAGAATCCAAAGCTAAAAAAAAAGGATGGCACGGCGCCCTATGGACAACTGTACGGATAGTCGTGCACAGAGGGACACCACCTTACAATTCCTTCGCGTACACATATACGCATGTGCGTACATATGTGGATACGGACAGACACGGATATACGTATCCAGGTGGAGGGGCACTAGTTCAACATGCGGCATATAACACAGGTGAGCACACGCAGGTTTTCACACGCTAGACAGCTTTCCACAATGTCAAAATACACCATGCATGTAGATATATATAAATATATGCATACATACAGAAGCCGGACACCGGAACTCGGGAAGCAAAACACTTCGTTTAAACATGTACAGCGGCATCCCCAGCTGCACGTAAAGCACGCACCTACGTGGTGCACAACCACCTCTCAGCTCTGGACGTGTGCGCACGCAGACACATGCATGCGTCTTCGAGTGTTTTAGATACACTCTCGAGGAGGTCAGGCAATCTACAGCTGTGCCAGTCGACGCCAACGGAAGGCAGCACGCCACGACACCGTGACGAAGTTCCAAAAAACAGGCACACAAACACGTCTGAATGCATGTTTTCCGGCTGCACACACATATATACATATGTATGTACTCCCCCTAGTAGTGATATATGTCATCTTCTACTACGGTTCCTACTACTACTACTATTACTCTTGCACACACACGCAGGGTGAGTGGCGTGTCGGTGACGCTATTTCTCCGCACGTACACCTCGACATCGATATGGACGCGGGGCAGTTAACACTGTGCGTACACCCGAGTCAGACAGCGTACGTACACCGCAAGTCTGTTGCTGGCGAGAACGCAAGACTTTCCCACACCTGGATGTTCCGGTCGGTTGGTGCTTTAAAACACATGCCAAAACACACGGACGGGGATACAGATCTACGATACGCACGTGCACACGAGGAGGGAGGGCATGCACGCGCACGTACAGAAAGGTATGTCTACGGAGTGTCCACGTACGTGTTCTCCTAAGCGCGTCGGGAACTTGTTCAATACCCTGTCGATCTACCCATCACACATCTGCGAGAACACGCCGTGGTTGCTGCTACACAAGGTCACATGGAACAGTCTTGAAGGCTTCTCGATGCTCTTGTTAACCTCCTTAAAATTCTCCCTCTCTGCAGACATACAACTACCTTCACGCACGTCCACGCCCTACACATTATTTATGCCCTTCTCTTCGACGCTGTCTACGCACTGTATGGCTGTTAAATTCCTTGCACACCTCAGCAGCAAAAGCGGCAGTGGCACACTCATGCCGTTCCATATGAAAAAGTTCCTACAAAGGACGAAAAACGACGTCAGAATGGCACGTGCTACGTTGCTCTCTCTTCTGTGGTCAAAGCAGACTTCCGCGGAGCGCCGGGGCCGTCGACTGCGTAAAGTGTCGGTGAATCAGGACAAAAACCTGCCCCTACGCATTACTACCAAAGACCCAGGAAGACGCCGGTGACTACGTGTTCGCAGATCGCGATCAATCTTCCCGAGCGTGTAGTCAAATCGAGCAATATTTGTACGTACACAAGTGCCACAGAGAGAACACTTAAAAACAAATATAATATAACTACTTGTAATACTCCCGGGTTTCAAGTCTGTGGAAGCGGTTACAGAACGAGATTAGTGATATTGTACACACGTAGATATAGACACGCGGCTGCACGTTTGCACACAAGGTAATGATACAATAGGCCCCCAAAATATTTCACTACGCAGGAGCGAAAATTCCGTTTGTTTGCTAAGTACATTTGAAGCGTTTCGGCTTTGCGCGACGGACATGTTAGTACCAGCCACAACGCCCTGCAAGACTGTACGTTCATGTTCAGATCGTGTAGCCTACCGTTCCACCGCTTCCGAATCTGGATGGTCTGAAGACGCTCCCGCGATGGAAAGGCAGGGTGTGCGCGCACCCAAGCAACTCGTGCCACGGGGACGTCCTCGTAAATGATTTTGCAGAAAGGTATACCCGCTGTCTTCCATAAATCGCCTCAACTCCAGTTAACTGAGGCACTCGTGCTGTGATTGCAACGCCGGTGATGCACAGAGAGGATTTGAGCACTTGACGGCGCCGCGGTCTGAAAACATGGAGTCGGATTAACACCGTGCACCTACCTGCGGAGAAACTAGAAGTTCTCTCGAACGGCGTGGTTGAGGTGTACACACGTCTCAACTGACACGCGGGTACAGTCCGACGGACAGCGGGAACGGAGAGCAGTTTCTACGAAACTGGCAGCATTGCCTATCTGTTGCTGTTTTTCTGCTACCAGACGCCTGTTAAATAGCAGCAACATCCCTGGGAGACGACTGGCAATCGAGTAGGTGGCACAGAAATGAACCGGTGCAGGTGAAGCTCGCAGCCACGTTGCTGTCAGAGGATCCGCTTGTGCCATTAAGGATTTACGGCCAGGAGTGTCAATGAAGAGCGCAACAGTGTACCACAGAAGCAAGATTACGACACAAAACCATTCACACGAAAGGATGAAGAGCTTGCAAGTGGCAGAGCTTAATGGATGCGGAATTGTGTTTTTTCGTGTACGGCATTTCTAAGAGAACGACGAGAACCAAACGCGTCTGCGATGAAGTTTGAAGGGTGCACTTTTAAAGTAACTATGTCATGCAGAAGGATCTCACGGCGCGATTGACGAACCTCTCCTCAGTGTAAGACATTCGCTTTCTCTCCGAGAAGCACAGGAAAAAAGACGGTGACTTTTCTCTGCGTTCTCTATGGGGCGGGAAAGGCCGCGCGATTTCCGTAGTCGGCCCCTGGCCGGCTGGCGCAATATACGCGAGGAAGATTCGTCAACGACACAGACGACGATTGCCTAAGTGGAGGGTAGCATAGAAGATCATAAGAAAATGACGGAGAAAACGGCTTGTTCAGCGTGGAGGGTGGCAAGGCGATTGTTGACATAGGGAAGAATCCTCTGTCGAACGCTTGAGAAAGCGGCCGACCTTGGGAGGAAACAACAGAGGAGCGAAGCTCGGGGATGCCGCGATGCCCGCACAGAGAGACATAGAAAATCCAAGGAACCGTTTTTACCATGGAGTCACGGATGAATCCTCAAGGGACACTTTCCTCCACAGAACCGACATCTTTCCACACGGTCACGTTGTCGTCGCGGGGTGGCTTCCTTCACCACAAGGGCCGGCTTTTTGCCAAAAGTATACCCACTCTCCCACAACAACATAATGCCTTTACGAAAAAATACCTCTGCCTCAACAAAAAACACGTTCCTGCCTCAAAACCACAGTACTCTGTTTTTTATTCGCCGGTCAAAAAAGCGCGCGGCTACGAACCTCCAGCCTTGGCCGTCGGCGTTGTTCCACAGGCGTTCGGCGACGACGCGCGACTGCGCGACTGGCGAGTGTGCGCCGCAGACAGGCACAACGCAAAAGAGGGGGACGCCCTCGATTCACTTCTTCGAGCGCTGGCGCAGTTTCATGGAGCTCGCAAAATTCAGGTGGACACTTTCGGCATCACGGCCTGCATGTCTACTAGCACTGAATACATAGCACATAAATGGCCCGACAGCGTTTGATACTGACTTCTGCGTTGACCGGACCACGGCTTCCTCACCGCTGTCCCTGCGATGGAGTCTTCCTGTGGATCAGGAACTGTAGGATATGTGATAATAGCAGTAGTCTTAGTATGCAAACTAAGGCAACGACAGAGGGGTCGCTGCTTCGACCGCACCTGCGGTTGCTGTGGCTGCTGGCACTGCTTTTGCTGTAATTGCTGTGCTTGATGGGGCGTCAAACAAACAGATCACCCCGTGCACGCGGGCAGCTGACGGTGGACTTCTTGTTCTGGTATAACTACAAGAATGAGTAACGCTGAGACACGCGTACAAGTATACGTGCTGCATCCATGGGCGCGTACACCAAGTCTAGACGTTGTGATGCAGTGATATGAAAAGCCGAACGCTTCCATCTTCAACGCCGTGTCTTCTTGCAGAGTCTTCTTCCCTCCGAAGCCGGAGCTTCGGCAAACAAAGGGATGACACGTTTTTTTGCCGTCTCTGCTGCGGTGACACGCTCATCAAGAAGGGTAAATAACATCGCTCTGCTGAAGCGAGAACTATTTAATGATAACACAGGATTCTCCTTCCCTACCAGTCGCAACGACAAGCAATCTTCCCCGCAACCACGCGGCACGTAGCTAAAAGTGCCCACCGGTCATGACGATCCTCTACACAGTCTACACGTATATATATATATAAACCCGTACATATATATGCATAGATACATACATACATATATGTATGACTTACAGAGCTGGATACCACCACGTCCAAACGTCCACGCAGATGTGTGCGAACGTGTGCAGCATGGTACGCGGACCTGAATACACGGATGGGCATTCGTGGCGTGCACGTTTATTTGCGTGCATAGACGCGTTTTCTCGCAGTGTTATCCACCACAGATTCTGAGATCGTATGTATACGCACATATATATGTCCCGACTACACCCAAGACATGTGCAGTCGTTTTTGTCCCGTATGCCTACACACTTGCATGCTTCGCAGTTTGACTTCATGAGCAAAGATTCTTCAAAATCTGACGCAAACATACCGGGAAAAGTAAGAAAGCTGGTAGGGAGAGTGTTTGCGATTTATAGCCTTCACAAAAAAGTTCTTGGGCAGATTAACCGATGCCACAGATGAGTCTACGTAGAAGTATCTGGTGGAGATACAGACACCTAAATGTACAGGGCTCTGTGTGACAGTCCGCAAGTGCACTGCAGAGCTCGGTGTGAACGTCCGGAAGTGCAGTACGAGCCGGATAAAATCTCTCTGAATAACATCCCTTCTGATCAGTAAAAACGCAGCAACGACATCTATCGTGGTCCTGCTTCTCATCCCTCGCCGAAATTCATGCGGTTCCTACTGCTGACAGCTTCCTACGAGCTGTCTCCACACCACGAGAGTTCTTTCTCTGTCTCTCTCTGCGTGTATATATATATATCTACGTGACCGCTTCCTGCGAACTGTTTTTACATCAGCAGACTTTTTTTCCATATATTTATATATCTATGTATATGTACACGCACCTATGTGCGGGCAATGGTCGTATTCTTCCAGGCGAATGTACACGGGGTGACTACGCTGGTGCAGGCGCCTCGTCTGCGTGTGAACGCATTTGTGGACGCAGATTAAATAGAATTTTGCCCATACGATTGCCGCGATTTTATGGCTCACAGACACATATATAGAGAGGCGCAGTGCTTCCGTTGTACGTTTCGGGAAAAACGTGAGTTGCACGAGCGGTGCACACGGTGAACTCGCAGCGGTTTCATTTGTGATTCGCACGCACACGTAGATGTGAAGGTACACGACATCCGAGAAGCAACTCTCGGTACTTTTAAGAAGCCCACAACATGCGCGGGGACATCGCAAGCACAAAACAAAGAAGACACAGCTGCCGTGCAGGCGTCACCAAAATGAACACGCACGTGTATAGACACATTAGCGCTGACAGACATTTTATGCATACGTGAATCCGTAGGTGTACCTAGACGCACTCACAGATTTACGAGAATTATATATACATATATATATATATATGTATACACACCCAGAATATACTAGACTTCTTCGTTGCCAACAGCATAAAGCACGGCGGCGGCTTTATCCTCTTTCAAAAGAGCACCAATGACTCCGGCTGCAGCCGTCGCCGGGGACACCAGCGAAGGAATTTCTGTTGTGAATTCCGATTTTTAAGGAGAGTTCAAGCGTGTGTATCCAACCTGAGCGGAAGCGATAACGTGACAGCCTTCAGCGCAAGAATGCATGACAAATCGGACTTTTGGTCAGGATGTATACACTAAGCCTCCCACCTGGAGGGGGACACTACATAATTATTAAGGCGCAGTGTTAGTTATCTGCTGGCAGATTCTGTATACTAGAAAAGCATCTCTGCTGTAACAATTCTGCGTTGTGCATGTATATACATGTCTTCCAGAACTGACGTGCGCGGACGTTTACCACGACGCAGCGTTACATCTGCTATACGCGAATAATGACAAACAGACAGAATACACACGTGTATCTACACACATACATGTACACACGTAAAAGGAGAATGGTATATTTCCTTGTGTGTACATGTACATAGACATTTAAACCTGCACAAGCGGCATTGTGTCCTGTGCACGTCTGAGTACTGACGTACTCGCAACAGATACGAGAATACACGTGAACGCGTGAGGCGGAATCGGAAATGACAAAAAGTACTCCGCGTGAATACGTATTTGAAAAGAAAAACAGAGGCTGTAGCACACACTCTGGGGACGTACACAGGTATATGTATCTCTACATAAATACGATCCAGAGAAAGACACGTGGGATGTAACGCACACATAATATATTGAAAAAAAGGGGGAAAAAAGATATACAACGGGGGAGAGACGAAAGCCCACCGACAGCTAATGGTAAACCAAGGAGTTTACATGGTGTCCGTAGGCGACTAGAGTCGCAGACTGAGAAACTACCGTCAAAATGGCGCTTCTACGTGTATTTTCATGATGACACACTTCTTGATACAGGTGTATATATCTGAGCAGAACTGCGCGGCAACAACGTCCGTAAAGAAGTGGAAAACTGTGTTCTTTTCGGGATTGCGTCCCATGCTGTACGTACACTGCAAGTGACCCAATTGTGTGCAAAAGAGGAACATAGCGCCTCCACAACGCCTCTCCCACACCTCCGTCCGGACGTAAATACGTAGGTATTTACGTCCACACGTATGTACACGTATTGAAACCGTACAATTACACACATGCATATATATAATTATATACGTATATATATATATATATGTGACTGTGGGGTCGCGTGCCGTAGATATTGACGAATGTTGACGCACCCTTGCACCGTCCCTCGATCAAATTGAATGGCCGCGAGGCACATAGAGATTTAGGAGACCCGTGGTGCTAGCCTCTTGCACTTGCGTGTCTCTTTCTTGTGCACAGCTTTTCCTTCCCTTTCACATTCGGTTGACGCTGTGTTTGTCTCTGTTTTCTTCTGCACGATGCTACACGCATTTTCCAACGTGTTCTACCAAAGGCTGGGGCGAGTTTCGTTAAGTGGAGCAGCGCGCACGTGTCTGTTCGTGATTTTCAGTAGCTCACTTCTCTGCACGTGTCTTCACTTCAGACGTAATGTAGTTCTTCCGTGTTTCCTCTTTGCACACGTAGCCGCTCTGAAAACGTTTCAACCAGACAGCCATGGAGTGTGCGCCTGTTTTGACGGTAAATTCGTAGTCCCCTTTTTGTTGCATGCTGGGTGGATGGCGTTTCTTCCACGTGCGCCATCCGCATCTGTTCTCGTTCCTTCTCTCTACGCGTCTTGCACGCGTGGGGCCTTCTCTCACACAAAAGAGTAAATCACTGCTTCCGTGGTTGCAGACATGAGTCCACCACGCAGAGTGCCTGCCGCAAACACTCTTCTTTGCAGTGTGCTACGTGAGAGAGACACATAAATCCGGAGAGAAGAACTGCCTCTGCTCGCAGGAAGATTTGTCCGCACGAACGGTACGGAGCGGGAGAATCACAAGGTCTGTGCTACCCACTGCAGTGTCGTACGACCGCAGCACAGTGCTTTTTCAACCTGCCAACGCAGGTGCATACATTTTACCGTGTTGACACATCATTTTCTGCATTTCGCTGCGCGCAAACGCACTCAAGCGCAGAGTGTCTCGACTTCTCCTCCTCGTCAATCCACATATACATACACACACAAACGCACACTTTTCTTCGTCATGCTGCATTTTTCCTTCAGCGCGGATAGAAAAAGTTTACAAGTTTCGTCGGTCGGCTCATCTGCCCGTAACGCGCGCCTGCTTCCGTATACCTACTAATGCTGCATTTCTCCTCAACTGCTCTTACCCCTCTCTACCACATCTCTCAGTCCTTTTCTAATTTATCGACGCACGTCGTCTGGCATACACGTCGTTTGCACCTCTGTCTTCTTCACTCCTACCCTCAGCTGTCCCTCTCAATTCCGTTTTCTTGTGAACTTTTTGTTCTTGCGCGCCACCCCCGGTCAATCGCCACGCGGTGTGTGCCTGTCGCGAGTTCTTCGCCTCTTCTTGAAATGCGCATCTGCCCACTTCCCACCTGCGTCCTTCGTCTCCCTTTTCCCTCGGCGTCCTCTTCCTCCCCCTGCTTCTCCTTCTCTTCCTTCTCCGCCCCGTCACCTCTCCCTTGCCTTAGTTTCCTCTTCATTCCCTCCTTGGCACTACCGTTCTTCTTTCTTCTTCAACACGCGAGTGCTCCTGCGCAGTTCCGTTGCCTGCATGCGTTTCTTGCATGCAGATAAATTTATCTTTGAGGATTGTCTATTGGCGGCTAGATGTCATGCACAGGCACCTTCTCTGTCTCTCTCTTCATCTTTGCAAAGCCAGACGTGCAAAGACGCGCCTAGTGAACCACGCCGTTCCGCGCTACGTGGACCAAAGGCTCTGTCGGTGAATCCACAGGGCGCGGAGAGGAATTCTCTATAAAAAACGGATGCCAGTTAATGTTCTCTAGCCAGTCTTTCCACCTGAGAAGGCAAGACAGCAGACGGACTTTTCAAAAACCTGCTCCAGATGTTATTGTTGCCTCTCTGTAACCACGCGCAGATGTCGAAAAAGGCGGTCCTTAAACACATCTGCCGATGATCAACGCTACGCGTGTTCCCATATCCATTTACGGATTTCTCTCTACCTCTTCAATCTTTCTAGGTAGAGAAAGAGAGAGACAGACAGCGAGCGCGAGACAAAAAGAACTCTCTTCCCTTTGCTGTGTATACACATATATAGACAGAGAGAGAGACACCGATATTTCTCTCTCCCTCTCTTATACATATATACGTATATATACACATAGAGGGAGAGAGGGACGGAAATAAATATTGTTCCTATGTGTAGACATATACGTGCATGTGTACGAGATAGCAGATAGAGTCTTATAAGCACACAGATACACAGATACACGTACACACATATACCATGAAGACGACGCAGGGGAACCAGCACGCAATACAGAAACATCTCTACCATCTTTTCCGAGACACCAGGAAGAGCAACGAGAGAATTCGCTCCTCGCCTTTCGCAAAAAAAGTGTGCAAAGGGTGCGGGGCAGCAAAAAACGACTTCTCTGTGTCTCGTACGACATGTCTACGGAGAAAAAAGACTGCGCTCTCTGAGACTGCGAGTCCAGCATTCTTGTCGCAAATCAGTCCGCATATATATCTCTCACGTGCACCGACGGTCCCCTACGTAAAAATATAATCACATACACATATACGCTTACGGGTGTTTACACACACACCACATGGAGCAAGCGCGCTAGTATACGTATAAATATATGCATATATATATGCGTATACGAACACAAAGTATATATATTTATATACATACACACGCGTGTGCAGAGAGAGATATTTATATACATATCATATGTGCAAGGGCCTTTCCACAAGTACACAAATACGTACGGATACATATGCAGATATATGTGTTACACGTATACGTATATACATCTACCTAGAGATTCTTATACTTCCACATAGATGCACATATGTAACACATACATAATGACGTGCACCTACGTATAAATATACAAATTAATAAGCTAACATTCTTCCACACGATACACACTTGCGAAGGAAAAGACAGACGGTTGGTTGCTGCTTTGAGTACCGGGCTGCTTCTGCAGCTCCTTTAGCTCGCTCTGCGGTGCAGACACACGTGCACCTCGTATCTGCGCTGCTGCTGCTGCTGCTCCTCTTTTCTGCGCACTCCTGAAGTGTACGCACACCTGGTCCTACGTGTACACTGTAAACACGTTTGCCGATATATTTACACACATAACATCTCTGCACTCCTATACATATACACATAGGTTCGTGTATTCGGCTTGCAAAAAACTTCTTCGCATGCGGAGAACTAGACCCCATACAGCTAGACTGGCCCACACTAATTCGATCTTTGCATCTCCCTCTCTTGTATGCATGCTGCATGCATTCATACATACTATCCACACACATCTCTGCATATGACATGCGAAGGTAGACACAACCGTCGAAAATCTTTACGTTCACATATTTAAATTCTCCTTCGCGTCTAAGACGCCCCCTTCCCATATATATACACACACGTACAAGTCCACACAAGCACGCAAGTATAGTCACATACAGAGACGCATATATGTACGACCGTGTGGCGCAAGGAACCAGCAGAAAAGAAGCAGCAGCAGCAGCTGGCAGTATTCGCAACGGCTCGGAGGTCGCCAGCACGCGTGGAGCTGCAGTAGCAGAAGAAGAAGCGGAGGCAAAACTCTGCCACATACGTGAAATGCATGCATCCACACCGGCTTCCTGCTGGGAGGAGCTCTTTGCGCACGTTTTTCTCGGTCGTTCTTTGTCTCACTCTTTCTCTCTGTCTGTGCCCCTGACTGTCTGCTTCTGTCTCTGTCTCCCTGTCTCTCTCTCTGACTTACAGAGAAGTCTGCAAAGCCTCGGCGACGCGGGGCAAAATTTTTTCTGTCTTAAACGCATGCACTTCCCCGTAGAAATCTGCTGCGTCAATCGCAGGGAGTCCGGCCGCCAGCGCTCGGCCAGCGTTGTATGCCGGGTAAAGAGGCTGCGCTCGCACCACAAGCAAGAAGCTTAGCGCGTCTTCGGTGTATCTCGCGTCAAATATGGAGATGTATGTCGGGGAATGTGCATACCTGTCTCTCGGAAGAAGCAAAAGCCGGTGGACGGCCAGGTGTTCCTTGTTGAGACAAACCGAGACACAGAGACGTGAGAATGACGGAAAAACATGCCTCCAGGAAGCAGCAGACACAGACACGCAGAATTCCTGCATGCTCGTGTGCGTGTCCCTACATATACACATATATATCACGTGCCGCTGGGGCCAACACACATGCACGCACACACATATTGCAGACTGGCTGTAAACAGCCATTTGCATACGTATATATCTTTGACACATACACGTGGCAGAGAGGCTCAAAAAACGCGTCTATAAATCTACCTGCAGACGTAAAAATATGCGCAGACGCGGGGAGTTACACCCACTTCCGTCCGTATACAGGTGTGTTCAAATGCCACCATGTAGAGACACATACACAGGTATATCGGCGTATGTATGTCAGCACGTACGCAGCTAAAAAATACATATACGCGTAGATATATATATATACACGCGTTGCAGAAATGCGTAGGTCCCCGAGAAAACTCATACGGAGCCCTGGGTATATATATATAAATAGAATTATAGAGAGGGAGATAAAGAGGGAGAGCGGAAAAGAGGAAGACAGAAAAATGTACGCAGGCACCTCACGCGACGTCACGTACGCAAGTCTGCGGTAGGGCCTGCCCGCATATGTATGCGTATCCATACACACATGCACGCACATGCATATATATAAATATATATATAAGCCTGGTTATCTATATTCATATATATATATACATGTATATATGTATATTCGCACAAATCTCTTTCTGTATATATACGTGTATTTTCTCACATGTGTACGTACGCGCGCATACGTACATGCCTATATACATATATATATATAAAGATAGTTATACATATTTACACACGCATATATATATACGTATGTACATGTCTGTCTGTACATATATGTCTGTATAGGCCTGTCTATACATATATACATATATATATGCATGAACCTCTCTCTCTTGCTATATACATATACATATGTACATATGTACGCGCCAGCCTATATATATATATAAATACATACACCACCCTCCATATATGTGAGTCTGGCTATACACGTATATACACGGATGAAGACCTGTGGGCTGTGTACATCCGTACGTACGTAGACACAGTTGTATGTACGTGCAAAGCGGCGACAGCACCTGCAGATACGTGAGCGCAGCCACATTGATCTACGTATCTATCTATCTATACCTATCTATAGCTATCTATCTATCTATACCCACCTATCTATTATATCTATCTATATCTACCTGTCTGTCTATCTATCTCTCTCTCCATATACATATATATATATATAGATAAGTCTGATTTTGAGTTCGTATGTATATATATACGGGTGTTCTACAAGTTCATGTGTACTTATACAATATGTGTGAGTTTCCTGCATGAGAGACGAGCGGCACGCAGCCTTCCCGCTGTGACACTGCAGCAGTGGCTGACATTTCTCTCTGTAATTCAGAAGCAAATATCCCGGCTACCTAGTGTATATATATATAGGAAGAGACGCTGGCGTGTGCACATACATTTATACATTTGCAGCTACACTTGTGTATCCATAGAATTACAGGCAGGCGTGCACATATATATACATATATACGTGTATAGCCAGGATACACATATATGTATGTGCTGGCATGTACATATATATATATATATATGTGTAGGCTGGCGTGTGCAGACATATACGTATAGAGCCAAACTTTTGTGTGTGTGTGTGTGTGTGTGTGTGTCTAAGATACGCTGACGTGGACGTGTACACACACATACATATGCATAGGCTGGCATGTACATAGGTATATTTCTATATCTATATGAGGTGGAGTGTACACATACACATATATATGTATAACTGTAGAGTCACGTATCTGCAGAGAAAAGGAAGCGCAGTCAACTCTCTTTCCGTGTGCTAGCGACGACGCAAAGCTGTCGGCACCACTCGGCAAACAAAACAGCAGCTGCTCTGTTCTCTTGCTGAAGAGTGGAACGGAGAGGCGTGCCAGCAGCAGCTGCTGCAGCATCGGCACAGACACCTGGCATCTGGCATCTTCAGCAGCACCACCAGAAGAAACGCAGGAGCAGCAGGTGCACGTCTACAGCGGCAACAGCAGCTACAACAGCAGCAGCAGTGTCTGTGCAGCCGGGAGAACTGCTACAGCAGCAGCAAGACCGCATCGCAGCAGCAGCAGCAGTGACGGCCGCAGCAGCCACATGGATGAATAAGAAAAGGCAGCAGCAACGGGAGTCACCACGTGAATCGCAGCGGCAGCAGGAGACGAAAAAAAGGTGTAGCAGCAGCAGGCAAGACGAAAGGGAGCCGCAGCAGGAACAATAACAGCAGAAGTGGCAGCAGCAAGTACCTCGAGGAGAAGCAGACCCTCTGCTGGCGCTGTGTGAATATATACTTGGTCGCTGCTGCTTTTCAGCGCCTCGCACAAGTTCTCAACAGTCGCTGTCCCACGGCAGACTTCCACTGCCATGCCTGCAGCAGCAGCAACAGCAGCAACAGCAACAGCACCAATAGCAACAGCACCAACTGCAACAGCAGCGGCAGCGACAGCAACAGCACGGTCCATTTTGTCCATTCTCTTTTTCCTACCGGTAGAGGTGCAGCAACAGCGGCAGGCTGCACTAGCAGTTCCCTCCGCTTCTGCCGTGCTCCACCGGGGAATGCAGCAGCGGTGACAACTCGCATCAGCAACGGCAGCTGCAGCAGATGTACAACAACACTCTCGCAGCACACCACCAGCGGCAGACTCCTGCGGCCTTTTACACCGGCAGCAGCGATACCAGACACCTGGTGCAGCAGGAAGTGGCAGCAGCAGCACCAGGATACGAGAGAAGACAGGAGTAACAGCTGCACGTAGCACCCCGGCAGCAGCAACACTGCGTAGTCGAAGCAGCAAAAACAAGAGCAGCACAAGCTGCAATGATGCGGAAACATACATATCTATGCAACCACACATATGTACACTTGCATATCTACGTGTATCCATATATATATATAAATTAGAATAGATATGCACATATATATATGTATGCCGCAGGGCACACAAGTAAACATATTTGTGTGTATATATATATACGTATATATACGTACACACGCGTTTGCACCTCCACGAATCAGTACGTACATATATATATGCATACATATCTGTATATATATATACGCTAGTTATCCTATATATATACACAGGTCTCTCTATATACACTATGCATAAACACATGTATTCATTCTATATATATTTTGTGTATACTGCTTAGATTTACACGTAAATATATAGCTCTATTTAATATACACGTCTGCACACGTATATAAAAGTGTACTCCGGTTTCCCGTTGGGTAGCTGCTCAGTGAAAGATGGAACTGCATGCAGATATCAGTCATTTGACAAAAGTCTGCAGGAAATGAGCCTCTGCGTCGACCCGAAGATTTTTCTTTTGAATGTGAACAAAGTCATACCCTCATCTTTTCCCTATACACTTCTCTTTCTATCTAAATATATACAGCTACCCAACGGGAAACCGGAGTACACTTTTATATACGTTCCACTCTCTCCCTCTGCCTACATGTACATACACATATATATATATGTGTATATATATACGTATATATATATACACATGTATAAATGTAATATATATATATATAATTATGTAGTATGTATACATATACACTTATGTATCACACATATGTATACGTGCATATACACGTGTATATATATATATATATGTGTCTGTACGCGTTTGTATACGCACGCATATTTGAATATGAATAGGGTGACCCCTTTTTCAGTCTGTAACCCACGTGTATTTCTCTCTCTTCTCTCCTCTTTCTCTCTCTATACATATATATATATATGTGAATATATTTACGTCGCAGTACGTATGCATACATTAAATAAAGGCGTGTACATAGCAGTCGTCATCGTAGTCGTAGTAGTGAGAATCGTTGTCGCCGTAGTAGAAGGAGAAGGCGTAGCAGACATGTATATCGTAAGAGAGCGGAGTAAAGTATGAAGATTTTATAGAAGAAGGAGAAGAAATAGAAGAAAAAAGAAACCCACCTATCATTTTGCGTATTTGATTAAAAAGAAACGACTGCCCTTCTAATTGAACTTCCACAACTTCTTCGTCCACGCCCGGCAGACGCACCAGCTTAACCTAACACGGAACAGCAGCAGCAAAACAGCAGCAGCAATGGCGAAACTCACATGTCACCTACATAGTTGTATTCCTATTTTGCTCGCGTTTATATGTATGCATAGACTCACTTATGCATCTATTTGCTTGTATATATATACGTGCAGGAACTTGTACAAGTGCAGAGACGTGGGTGAGTCTTTACACACATGCGCTGCCCCAATAGAAATGCAGCAGCAGGGCAGCAGCAGACACCGCAGCAGCAGCAGCAGGACTAGAACAGCAGCAAAAGAGGAGGGCAGCAGCAGCAGCACCGCAGCACGCGATATCTTGACAGAAGTCCTCGACCCCACACACGCAGTACCTTTCCCTGCGCCGATCAGGCCCGGAGTAGACAAGAGTTTGCATCTACAAGTAGTATATACTCTCACATATATATATACATATCCACGGGACCTAGGCATAGCTACCGAATCATTTTTCCCACCTGCACCTATATATATTTGTGTATATGTGCATACCTGGGTACCTCTGTCTGTGTCTCTCTATCCATATAATATATATACATATACCTGTGCATGTATCTGTCTGTGTGTCTCTATTCACATGTATATATATATATATCTAGAGATCCGTATATACATATACATATATATATATGTAGCTGTAGATCCATATGTAAATATATACATATATAAACGTATATACCTGTGCATACCTTTGTCTGTGTATCTCTCTTCATACGTACATATATATAGCCATTGATTCATATATACATATATGTATGCACATATATACCTGTGCATACCGCTGTCTGTGTGTCTCTCTTCATACGTACATATATATACATATATATATATAGATCCATACATACATACATACCAGGGCATGCCTCCATCTGTGTATCTTTATTCATATGTGTATATACATAGACACATATATATTCATATACATATGTATATATATATACGTGGAGGTCCCGGCAAGTGGTAACCTAATTTCCTGCCGTCTGGTCTGCTCATTTTCTATGGAAGTGTGTGAACACGAAGAAATTGAGTTCTGCAAGAAGACTTCACAGGAAGAAGGAAAGCCTCCTCGCATCAACACATCTGCTGAAGAAAAAGGAAAGCTGCGGCAGCAACAGCCTCTCTCGAGGCACTTGCGTCGCGCGTCCCTGCCCCATGACATGCCGCTGTTGACGTTGGAACGCTGCTCCTGCTGCTGTTGCTCCTCCTGTTCCTGCTCCTGCTGATGCTGCCGCCGCTCCTTCTGCCTGCTGCCGTTGCTCCTCCTCCTGTTGCTGCTAATACTACCGCCGCTCCTGCTTCCTGATGCTGATGTTCTGCTCCTGCTGCTGCTGCTCATGCTACCGCTGCTGCTGCCGCCTGCTGCTACTGCCGCCTGCTGCTGCTGCTGCTGCCTGCTGCTGCTGCTGGTCTGCTGCCACCCTGTCGCGCCTGCTGCTGCCCAGCTGCTACGTCCCCTCCTCCTGTTTCTTCTTCGTCTTACTTGTGTGTAATGTATGTGGCGCTTGAACGCAGAGGAAGAGCCGCCTTTGTTTTTTGCAGCCTTGGTGAAACTGCGAAAGCAATGCGTCCCCTCGTAAATTTTCATCACCGCCCGCAGCTTCCCCTGCAGCACCCCAGCAGTAGCCAAAGCAGAACGGAACTGGCCGCGATGCCGCCGTGCAAGTATCAAGAGAGAGAGGCTGGCTGGCGCTGCTGCAACGAAGCGCAGCAGACGTCCTAACACAGACGAAGGAGGGCAGAGGGGAAGCGTAGCGCAGCAGCTGCGGCAGCAGCAACAGAAAGGAACAGTAGCTGGCGAAAATAGCGTGGAGACGACTCACTAAGACCGGCAGCTCCGGCACGCGGACTGCAATTTCCGAAGAAGAAGAAGCAGCAGCAGCAGCGGCGCTGCGGCAGCAGCCTCGAGGATATCGAGAAGTGTGACGGGGCCACAAGCAGCCGAACAGAGAAGACAGAAGAAGGAAAGCAGAAAGAAGCAGCAAGAGCGGCCGCAGGTCGTCGACGGACAAAAAGAAGTGCAGCAGCAGCAGATGTTGCACAGGGAGGGGCACAGTATGGGACAACAAAACAGAAACAGCAACAGGTGAACACCCAGCAGCAGCCGCAGCATACCAGGAGCAGCGGAGCAGCAGGAGCAGCGGAGCAGCAGCAGCAGCGGAACAGCAGCAGCGATCCAGCACCAGCAGCGATCCAGCACCAGCAGCGGCGCAGCAGCAGCGGAGGAGCAGCACCACACAAGCAACAAAAGCAGCAGTTCTGCGGCAAAACGAATAGACCAGCGGCCCAACAACAGCAGGGGCACATTAGTAGCAGCAGGCGGACAGCAGCAGCAGAAGCAAACGGCAGCGCCAGCAGGAGTCATTTTTAGAGCAGCAGAAGAGTCGCAGCGCAGAAGGACGAGGTCGAAAGTCAACAGCAACTTCCCCCAGGTGACGCGGAGAAGAATCAGACGCAAGCAAACTTCCTGAAGAAACGTTGCCCAGTTCATCTTCTCCTGCTCCTTCCTGTTCTCCCGTTTCTTCTGCTCACCGCACCCAGGGAACTCTTTCACAAGCAGCAGGGCTACTAACGTCCGCCAGGAACAAAGTGTGCTCTCTACACGTACGTGCCGGCATATACACATTATGTATATACATATATATATATATATATATATACATATACATGTGATAGAGTTGGTGCACATGCGTATAAAATGTTGATGTATACTGTCTTACAGCTAGTTTCTCCGCTGGACTCTCTTGTATTTGCTGCTGCTCGTATTCTTGTTCCTCTCCCCTTTTCTGGTGCTCCTGGTTTCCTTCCGTCTGCTGCATGATCCCGTCACCACGCTGCTGCTTCTCCGTTCGCTCCTGTAGCGACTGCCCTGCCTGCTCCTGTCGCTGCTGGTGCTGCTTTTCCCTCTCCCCTCTTCCTTGCTGCTGCTTCTTCTTCTCCTCCTCCTTTTCCTGCTGCCGCTGCTGCTCGAGGAACTGTTTCTGCGGTCCCATCTGCGGCAGCGCGTCGCTCGACAGAAATGCTGCGGTATGCTGCTGCAGCACGTCCACGTCGCTCGACACGGGAGGCGGGCTTCCCGCGAGTCTGGCAGCAAGACGCGGCCGCCCGTTTACTTTGCACTCGAGCGGCAGCAGCCAAACTTCTTTCTTGCTGCAGCACGTATCTCCTGCAGAGCTGTTTCCCTTCTCCTTTTCCTTCTCTTCGAAGAAAACGTCCTCCACATGCGTCCCGGTTTGGGAGCTTGCTACTTCTGCTATTTCTTCCTCGACGTTCTCTTCTTCTTCACGTGCTGCTGCTGCAGCACTATTGACGCCGCGCTGAGAATTTTTCCCCTTGCAATCTCCCGGCAACTCCCTCTCCTGCTGCAGCTGCTTCTTCTCCAGAAGCTCTTCCTCTCCCTCCTGCTCCTCCTGCTTCCGCTGCGTCTGCTGCTGCTGGTGGTGCTGCTTCTGCTGCCCTTCCTCCTCGGCCCCCTGGCGCTTCCGCTGCTGCGCCTGCTGTTGCTGCTGCTGGTGCTGCCGCTCACTGCG
Organism: Sarcocystis neurona; assembly: GCA_000727475.1. Classification (NCBI taxonomy): domain Eukaryota; phylum Apicomplexa; class Conoidasida; order Eucoccidiorida; family Sarcocystidae; genus Sarcocystis; species Sarcocystis neurona. The sequence goes on along the minus strand of KL647311.1, from coordinate 1,501,361 downwards.
TTGTGGACTGCTGCTCCTTTCCTCCTGCTGCTGGAGCCTCTCCTTCGCAGTGCTGTCTGCTGCTTCTGCTGGCACTCCCGCCTCTCCTGCCGTTTCCCCCGCTGCTGCTTCTCCTGCTCTTGCCGCAGCTGCTGGCGACGGGGAGGAAAAGTAGGAGGAGAAAACGTCTCGACGCAAAGCGATCGGCAGCAGCGCAGACACAGGAAGATAGTACGCGTAACGTCGTCGCGAGCAAGAGACTCTGCAGCAGCAGCAACCACACAAGCACAGCAGCACCCGCGGCCCATCAGCAACCGCACAGCGACTGCAGCAGCAGCAACCTCAGAAGGACAGCAACAGCAGCGACCGCAGAGGGACAGCAGCAGCGACAACAGGGACCACAGAAAAACAGCAGCAGCAACAATACCAGGGAAACAGCAACGGTGGCAACACCAACGGCACAACGAACAGCAGCGGCAGCAGCAGAACGACAGGAGGGTGTACAGAGACACACACACGGAGAGACGCAAAGACACACACAGAGACAGAGACATGCACGGAGACACACTCACACGGAGACACGGAGATATACACATAAACACAAAGAGACAGAAACACACGCTAACACGGAGACGGAGACACACACACACATACATACAGAGGGAGACAGAGAGAGGGGCACATACCTGGCATCAAAATTTTTAGAGACCCTGCGAAGAGCGAAGCAGCGAATGTCCTCGGGCAGCGCAGCGTTTAGTCGACTAAGAAATTGTTTTTCCCTTCCTTCCTGCCACAGCATTTTTTGGTAGGCCTCTTTCCTGACACTCCCCTCTCGGCCGTCGCCTTCCTCTTCTGCTGCTGCTTCGTTTCTCACTGCTGTTTTCCCCTGCTGTTGTTCTCCACTATTCCCTCCTGCTGCCTGCGCTGCTGCTGCTCCTGCCGCTGCCGGCACTACTTCGCCTTCTTCCCCTTGGTCTGCTTCTGCTGCTGCTGCGGCGCCTGCTCCTACTTGCGCCTCTTCTCCTTCTTCCACCGCCTCCTCTGCTTTTGCTGCTGCGCGGCTGGCTTCTGCTGCGACCGTCTGAGAAGACGCTGCCGTGCTGAGTCCCGACCACGTTTCTTCTCCTTCGGCTGCCGCTTCTTCTCTCACTCCTGCTGCTGCTGTTCGTTCTCTTGCTGCTGGTAATGCGCAAGTCGTTGACGTCGCCGTCTTCTCTCCGCCGTCTTCCCGTCCTGCCGCTCGTGCTGCTGCTCCTTCTTCTTCTCTCACGACAGCTGCTGCTGCTGTTGCGTCTGCCGCTCCCACTGCTGCTGCTGCCGTTGTCCCGCCGTCCGCTCTTGCTGCTGCTCCGGACCCGGCCTCTCGGGTTGCTGCTGCTCCTGCTACCGTTTCCGCCTCTGCGCCTCCTCCCTCTCCGGTTCCTTCTGCTCGAACGCCTCCTGCTGCTACTTCTCCTGCGTCTCTTCCTTCTCCTGGTGCCGCACCTGCTGCACCGCCGTCTTCTCCCCCTGCTGCTGCATCCGCCCCACCTGCTGCACCTGCCGCATCCGCTGCATGTGCCGTACCTGCTGCACCTGCTCCACCTTTGCCTCCGGCTAAAAACTGGTCAACTTGAGGTGATGCTGCAGCAGGAGGACTTTTGTGAAGAAATGACGGCATCCACCCCAGACTCAAACGAAGAGAAACAACGTTGCATACTGCGTGAACGCCTTTGTCAGTCCTTGCTGCTCTTGCCCACTGCAGCTTTTGTAGGCAACCTGCATGCGCTGCCGCTATTCCACCGGCAGCAACCAGCGCCTCTTCGAGAACTGCCTCAACTGTGCGGAGACAACCGAATTCCGTCTTCTTCATCTCTCCTTCCGTCTCCGCCTCCTCCTGTTCCTCTTGCTGCTGCTGTTGCTGCTGTTCCTGTTGCTGCTGCTGGTTCTGCTGCTGCTGTTGCTGTTGCTTTTTCTCTTGGAGTCCCTGCCGCTGCTTCTCACGAGGCGCCGCGTACGAAGGTGAACAACAAGAAGAAGGGGCTGGAGCTGTCGCAGCAGCCGCAGCAGCAGCACGAGCAGCATCTGCAACCGTTTCAGCTGCTTTACGCAGATGAAAAAGACGGGCAGCCTGCTGCTCGAGCGTACCTTCGAGCTGCTTCTGGAGACCGTGAAAACCTTCTCCTGCGTAGCTGTTGCATGCAGCAGCAGCAACCCACCACCCCACAAAAACCAGACGGAAGAGCAGCAGCAACAGGACGCGCCGCACATACAACGCTGCTGGAGCAGCACCACTGCAAAAGAACCAGCAGCAGCAGCAGGGAGACGCAGCAGGAGCGGCGCCATCTTTTCGTAACAACAGGTGAAGCGCCAGCAGCAGCCACAACAACAGAAGCGGCAGCAGCTCTGTCGACAGCTCAGCAGCCGCAACGATGCAACAGCAGCATCTCTGCCGACAGCAGCAGCAGCAGTAAAAGCAGTCGCAGCAGCTTCGCAAGTGCGATCCGGCAACTGCGACCCATCGCAGCAGCGCAAACGCAGGACGAGTCGCAGCAGCAGAGCAGCAAAAACACGCGGCGGCACAGGCGGAATCGCAGCAGCGGCAAACGCAGAAAGGGCAACAGAAGAAGCAGCAGCAACAGTAGCAGCTGCTGGACACAGCTGATATACACAGAACCACACACAGCAGTAGTCTCGTGCATCACCTGCTGCTGCTACTAACATTCCTTCCGGTACTATTGCCTATATTCCTGCTTGCACTGCTGGCACCGCGTGGTCCGCGCGTTCACTGTCGCCAGCTCTCCGGCGTCTGCTGCTGTTCTTGCTGCAACTTCTCTTAGCTGCTGACTTTTCACTGCCGCTGCTACTGCTGCGGCGGTGTGGGGCTGCTGTTGCTGTTCTCCTGAGGCTTGTCCTGCTGCTGCTGCTGCGCAGTTGTCGCTCCTCTGTTGCTACTGCAGCTGCACCTCAGCTGCTGCTGTTGCGACTACTACTCAGCAGAGCTGCCTGGCTTCGCTTTCACTGTTGCAGTGTTGCTGCTGCTGTGTGTCTGTTTCGTCGCTGCTGCTGCTGAATTACTGCTGCTCTCGCGGTGGCTGCCTGCATCTTTCTGTGACTTCTCTTACCCGAAAAGCAGCGCATACTTTTTCTTCGGGAGGCGGGGCTGCGACGGAGTTCTGTCGCCGACAGTCTGCTCTGTTGCTGCTGTTCCTTCATCGCCAACTTCGTCTTCCTCCTCCTCGTCGTCAGCAACACTCGGACTTCGTTCCCCACATTTTCGCATCTGCTGCTGCAGTTGCTGCTGCTGCTCGCGTTGCTGCTGCTGCTGCTGCTCCTCGCGTGAGGGTATACGAGTCAGCTGCTCTTGCTCTTCGCTCAGCTGCTGTTGCTGCTGCTGCAAGTGCTGCACGCGTTCGAGCAGTTCGGAGTGTCGCAGCAGTCGCTCCTTCCTTCGCTGCTTCAGCTGCCAGACTTTCTCTGAGTTGCGACTTCTCTGAAAGAATCTCCCTTTCCTCTTTCTCTCTTTGCCGCCGCAAGAAACACGCGTGCCGTTTATAAAAGGTTCACTCTCCACCTGCTGCCGTTGCTGCTGCAAACCCTGCGACTCATCTGTCGCGGGCCCGTGCTCCTGCAGTTGCGAAGACTGCTTCTGCTTCTCTGTCAAAAACTCCTGCTGCCGTTGCTGCCGCTGGTTATGCTGGGGCTTCTGCTGCTGCTGCTTCTGCATCACTCGTTGCTGCTGTAGGGAAGGATAGTGTTGCTGGCACCGCTGCTGCGAGGAGTGGGACGAGTGCTGCTGCCGCTCCTGCGTCATACTCTGTGGCTGCTGCTGCTGCATCCCTCTAACATGCAAAGCTGCTGCGTCTTCCCCCTGTTGCTGCAGCTGTTGCTGCTTGTCTTGGTGTGGCCGTGAAGGACGCCGGTCCTCTTCTCCTGCAGCTGCTTCGCGGCATGCATCAGCGTGCTGCACGAGACTGCCATTGCAGCAGATGCTGCTGCTACTGCCTCCCTTCGTGGTGCGAGTGGTGGTGGTGGTGCCGCTGCTGTTTCTCCTCTTGGTGCTCTTGCTGCTGGGCGGGCCGCTGCTCATGTCGCCGGTGCTGCTGCCGCCCTCGTTGCGACTGCTCAGAGCTGCTACTGCAGCGGCGGAACGAGGGAGACACGGGGCCCCCTCGTCCAGCAGCGGATTCCCCGTCATTCTCAGCAGAGGAAAACGCGCAGCACCACCACAGCAGCAGCAGCGCCACTCCCGCAGCAGCAGCAGCAACAGCACACGAGCTGTGCCAGCAAAAAGGCGCGGGAAGCAGGCAGCAGCAGTGACGGCTGCAATGTCAGCAGCAGCACGAGTACCGGCAGTGAGAAAAAAAAACACAAGCTGCTGCTGTGGCTTCTTGAGTGCGGCTGCAGCAGCTCACGCGACGCGTGAACTACCAAGGGTAGCTTTCGTCAGGCAGACGCCTCTGGCAGTTGCTTCCGCTTCTGCGGCTGCTGTTGTTGCTGGTCTTGCGCTGCTGCTGCTGCTGTTGCGCTGCTGCTGCTGCTGTTGCGCTGCTGCTGCGAGTGGTGGTCTAGCGCTGCTACTGCTGCTGTTGGTCGTGGGCTGCCGCCGCTCGTGCCGTACTCCGTCGTCCTGGTGAGCGACGATTTGCTCTGCCTTTGTTGCTGCTGGGACAGCCTGCAGCTGCAGCTGCGTGAAGATATGCTGTTGCGACACTTGCTGCCCTATATTTTGCGGGAAAACATGCGAGGACTGGCGCCGCCGGCAGGGTAACTCACTTCTGCGGCAACGGGAAGTGGAGAAACTGGCTACCTGCTGCCGCGTGTAGTTCAGACGAATAAGAAATTAGCTGCGTCGTGCGAAAGAATGGAGAATTTACTGCTTGCTCTCACGCAGAGTAATGAGGAACTTAACGTCGTACGGGTACCTGCAGACAGAAGCAAATTTTTACATGCGAAGTCGAAAAAAATTGGTCCTCCTGCATGCGTCGTCTCCCAGCATGCGCAGCAGCAGCAGGAGCAGTTGGGCAGCAGCAGGGTTTGTAGCCGCAGTGGTGCTGCTGCGCACGAGTAGCCGGTGTATTTACTGCAGCAGAAAGGCCAGGCAGTCGACGTGCAGCGTCGCGAACGGCCAACGGGCTGTGAAAAACAGCAACACTTCTTAGATATTAAGCGACTTGACGCCGGCGTCGTCACCCGTTCCACTGCCAAACGTTTGCAGGAGTAGTCGTTGCACCGAAGCAACATCATATGTATGTATATATATATATATATGTATATACATAGGAGTGTTATTTTACGCAGTACTGGGGAGGCACGTATACACGCGTGATATTGCACCTAGTACTGAATATATACATAGATATATATATGAGTGATGGTGGGTGCAGTATCGAAGTAATATGGATTGGGCTTTCGACTAAGATTCGAATACAGGCAGAACACTGCTGTCTATACGTCTACAAGCATTTGTACAGCATTTTCAGCGTACCTCTTTCTACCTTACTTGTAATGGGCGTGCTCCTACCAGCTTTTAAGTCTACCATCGCTCCCTTCATGACGGGTAAAGGTATTCCTTCTTCCATGGATTTTTGGGGAGCAGCAAGACCTAGATGAACTTCCTTGCATATCGTTACAAAAGAAGAGAATACCGTCTGTACACATATGTACACGCCGCCAGGCCCTGTGATGCTGGCAAATTCTCCTTGTGAGAGCTGAAATTATCGGTTGTATTTTTACAGGTATACCTATACTACATATATATATATATATATATATATATATATATGTATATACCTATCCTACGCGACAGGCGTTCACTACTTCGGTACGTATATATATATATATATGTGCATACATATGTATATGTATGTACATACCTACGTGACAGGCGTTCACTACTTGATTATAAATATGTATGTGCGAATAATTGTCCGGTGACGCGTACATATGTAGAGAGAGAGAATGAGAGTGAAACTGATAGATAGATAGGTACGCGTTCTATGTACTACTGTCTACGTCGATATAGCTATAAACATATATATACATATCTTGGGGGAGAGGAAGATAGAGAGAAACGAAAGAAAAGGAGAAAAGAGAAGAGAAACAGGAAGGTGTGCACACGTGTATATATATGGAGAGAGATTAAGCTTGCGTTTACTAACGGTAAAGATGTAGATGCATCAACTCTCTCTACTCAGAGTGCCCATGCGGCGTACACTCTCTGCATTTCTGCCCACGCATATATATATATATATATGTGTATATGAATTTACGTATGTATCTATATAGACCGGTCTGCATACCTCAGGCCTACCTCTGCTACAGGTAGAAATACACGTGCATCAACACTTCATTGTTCAATCTACATACTGAACACACATACGTACGTATGGCGACATGTATGTATACACATATTAGGTATGTATAAACCACGTATGAGTATATTTAGGTATAGAGTTTCATATATACAGAGTGTGTGGAGAGGATGTTGAAAGACTAGGAGAAGTCGTTGTGGGCAATTGGTAACACGAACCGCTGTCGAACCTTGCGACAAATCTTTTCGAATAAAGAAGCGTTGGAAAGACGCCCCTCTATTCAAAGACGTCTTTTGTTGCGTCGCCCGATCCTGGTGGTGCAAAGGTGTCCTGCTTTTTGAACGTATATTTCTGCTGCACACTCTACGACGCCTCTGCCGTATTTGTGCCTCCTGCCCTTCCCTAAATTACTGTCGACTCTGACACCGGGACCTCCTTCCCTCTTTTCCTTCTATATATATATTTATATATATATTTTAATGCACACAGACGGACACGGGAAGATCCTGCGCTGTACGTACTTATCTACACGGAATGAAGTTTCTATATATTTCTTTGCAGGCGCATTCAAATCCACATACTGACTCAAGTGCGCTTTCAGAGGCAGACACACTAGTGTATATACGTATGCACAAAAGCAGGTTCTTCTTAGTATATAGAGGTACACATATTCATACACGTGTAGGTAAACTAGCGAGAGTTTCACCTCGTATACCTCGGTTTGGGTGCGCTGCAGCGCTGTGTCTCTGAGCTGTCTGCTCTATCAATATTACCTACGACCATCCCAGCGTCCAGCGTGCGGCATGCCCAGTAGACACTCAGTGGCGAACTTTTATGAGTCGAACGTGCGATTCTTGAAAAAGAGCTTCAAAAGCGTTTGTTCACGTAGATTCCTCCCTGTGCAAATCGTCTTTCCTCTTCAGTGCCGCCGTATTCACAGCTCCTCGCTAGAAAGGCGGCTCGAGCCACCACTCCTTCTTGTACGATCCTCCGGTCTTGTGTATCCGTCTGCTCCCATACATACGGGACGTACGTTGGGCGGCAGCACAATCTGCCTCCAAGACAGGGGGAGGCGATCAAGAAGGAGACCACACAGAAGCAACAGCTGCACTGTATACACACGTAGTTGAGCAAAAGTTTAAGCTGCAAAGCCTGCACAGAGAAGTATGCGTGCGTAAGTACGCTCACCCCTAAATTAGCGTGTACACCTACATATATCTACATATATATTTATATTCGAACATGCTTATACGAGCAGATGCATCTCGGTAGCTATGATTATTTACGCATGAGAAGCGGAAGAAGACTCCTAAACATTTGTTCAGTCATACGCGCACACTTTCTTTGATGACTTCAGCGCACACGGATGCAACACACATAAGCCACCTTCTAATATGAATAGCTGCTGAGTTTCAGAATAATCTCCTGTACACTGCTGGTAGATACCTGTGTTTTGTTGCATTTCTGTGCTGTGGGTGGGTATGTCCGTGCCGTGCCGCACCCACAGCTGCCGTACTTTGTGACTGGTGTTACTGTTCGCCGCGTTTACTAGCAAGTGCTCTACAACACCAAGGCAGCAGTAGCAGCTGATACCATCTGTGATACAAGTGGTGCTACCTAGAGATAACTGCTCGCGCCGATGAAATCAGCACTGACGCTACAGCAGCAGCAGCTCCACATCTAACCAGGGTGTATGTTTGTGCTGCGGCTACGGTGTAGTAACGTAGCTACCACCGGTGCGTGTAGAAGCACCGGTGCTGCGTATACTCGTGCTCCTGCCAGTGCAGCTGCATTCTAAGAGTGCCGCGCTACTGTATGCTGGTCGTCGTTGTATGCCATCTTTCCTTACTGTCAGTCACGCACGTTGGTTCGCCGTTCTGTGTATACACGTGCAACTGTATACACTGGTGCGACGTGGCATGCCTCTACGCAATTTAACAGATCGGGTTTTCCGTGCGCGTAATGGGCAGTACGTATTTCTGATATGGTGCTCTTCGGCTGTTCCAATTTTTCGTGTTTCCGCTGCTTACACGATGCTTGTTTCATCCCTTTTTCCTAGGCACTCTGTCCTAAACACGCCGCTGCTCTCCGCATTCATAAAATAGTGCATCAGGCAGAGTCATCACACTGGTGTACGTGCAGTTCGTACGTTGCCATTTGAGTGTGCACCTGCACAATAACTCTAGTTCTGCATACACACATATGCACGCACGTATGCATTCGTGTACACGTACACGTGAATCTGCAAAACAGCTCGTCTACACGTCCGTATCATTCCCTCGACTGTATGTACACCTAGCACCGGATCTTCATTCGAGACTGTCCAGACCTATCCGTGTGCGGGTCGGCATGTGAGCACGCGCTTTCGCACGTGCACTTGGGCCTGCGACCCATGTGGCATTTTTAAAAAGTCACTTTTCGGGTTCACTGACGGCGCATTTACTCCACAGTCTGCATAAAGCACGTTGTGACAGTGCGTACCTGGTGCCTTTTGCGTACTTCACAGGGTGTACGTACACCTGGACATCTGCAGCGACTCTGCGTGTTCTGCTCTGAGGACAACGACGCAGACGTCTTTCAAAGGCCTCTCTAAGGGAGCAGATTTTTAAGCGCTGTGGCTTTCCCGCGTGTCGCGTGTCATTCCTGTCACCCAAGACCTGCGGTGCTCCTGTCAGTGTTCCTTCTTGCAAAATACCGTCAAACGTTTTCGGGTTAGCCGCTCCCACACGTGCCTGTGCGCCACGAAGAGTTGCTTTTGCTGCTTCAGCGGCTGCTGGAGTTCCTGCTGCTGCTGCTGCTCCTTCAACTCTTATCGCGTCTAGCGTTGCTGTCTTCGCGCGTCCTTGTCGTAGACGTAATATACTGTTTGGTGCTACTGCTGCTACGTCACCATATCGCTGCCGCTGGTGCTGCACAGCGTAGTCCATATCACTGTTGGGCTTATCCGACCGTGGCAGGCACCGGCAGTGCCAGTTGTCGCTGCGACGGCGACAGACAGTCGTGCTCCCTCGTTTCCTTAACCAAAATCGCTATAATTATGTGGTAGCAGTAACGGTAGTAAAGACATTAGTAGTAGTAGTAGTAGTAGCAAAGGTAGGAGGTAGGACGCGCAGTTGGACTAGTACTAGCAGGTGTCGTTACAGTAGTAGTAATAGCAGTAATAGAAATATATCCGTCACGTGTCAAGTTTCCCGTTGGACGTCGGTAAGCAAATACCCTCCTTCTCGTAGTACAGGTGACAACCGCGCGCCATTTTCAATACGATGCTTCGAAAAAAAGCAGGAAGTAGTCTTCCTTCATTCTGTCGCTGTTGCTTCTGAAGATGGTCTTTCAACTTCTGCTCCGCGGTGTATATGAAGACCACTGTTTGTGCAGACGTTTTACCAGAGCAAGGTCTCTTTTTGTTCCTCGCTACACGCAAAAAAATCCGACACTCCCGTCATCCCCCCCTTCCCCCCTTTTCTCATTGAGTTATCAACTGCGTATCTTTGCGAAATCCGCCGCTTGCGCCAGACACAATCAAAACGTTGCTGCTTTCTACGAAGATTCTGATCGGCCTCGGCTCTGCACCGTCTATCGCGTCTTTTCCTCCATCTTTGATCTCTTCAGCAGCTGCGCTACCTGTCTTTCCCGTGTTCCTCCTACCAGCACAGCGCGGGCCTCTGTTTTCCTTCCGGCGTAAGCGGTCGGAGAAACGGCAATTCTACATGGGTCAGAGAGGAGCAGCCTCTGCGTAAGTCGGCTTTTCTACTGTCTACGCACACATTCAAAACACAGCCGCTCCCGAAGTTGGCTTCGTCGCTGTCTACCCACGTACGCCCATCCCCCTTCAGCTTTTATCCGAGTATTTCCTTCACTCCTACGTCTGCCACCGGTCCCATCTGTTATCCTTCTGCCTCTAGCAGCACAAAAGCAGCATCGTTCGAATTGCTTGTCTGCCATAACCAGATACAGAAACAAGAAGTTTCTTCAGCCTTCGTCTCATCTCGTCGTATGATGTTCTCTGCATGCTTTTACCGTTGTACGTAATCAGAGATCGACAACCAAATATACTTACCAATGCACACTACACACATCCAACACGCAATACATGTGTGTCCTATATATGTACATGTATAGGTCTATATAACTAACTCACGTTTATACACAGATTATATACATATATATATATATGTAAAATATGGTTGTTGCACTCGTATATACCACACAGATATATACACATAGAAACACACACATATTACGGATGGATTGTGTACAGTAGACGCCAGTGCACTCCATGTATGCACGAGCGGTAGCTGCAGCCTGCGTATGACCACCTTCCTCCCACACGTAACGCAGACAGTCACTTCTGTCCTTTCTGTTCTGCCCGTTTCGTATGCAAGCCAGTAACATATGACCCTTCCCGTTGCCTTCCCACTTGGACACGGCGGTCCATTTCCGTTACGTCGGTGAACTGTGTGTACGAAGAAGTAGCTTTCCTTGGAAAATCTCTCCCTCTCTTCAAAACGTTGTCTTTTCTACGCCATGGCTTCTCCGACGTATGCACACGTCTCATGAGCACGACGCTCCTCCATGGAGATCTGCGTGCGATGACATATCACCCCAGCGGCAGGAGCAGGAGCAACAGCAGCAGGAGCAACCGCAGCAGAAGCAACAGCAGTAGCAGAAAATCTGACGAGTCGAGAAAGCGTACGAAGAATCTCCGTGCAAGTAGATACAAACCACTTCATACATATGTATACAAAAAATGCATACATATCTATATGTATGCATAGATAGGGTTTCAGGGTTGCTACGTATACACACAAATACATAAATGCCACACACACACACACACACGAAGAAAGCTGCTTGATACGCATGGACAGAGACGGACATAGACCATTTCTGCTGCGACAGCAGCAGCCGCGTCGCACCACAACAGCAAAAACATTCGCACAGCACCAGTAGCGGCGGAAGACGCCGTTTTAAGCAACAACCGGAAAAATCAAAATGAACATGCATAGGCGATAACGTGTATGAATTCAAGCATGCGTACCCCCGACAAAATGATGCGGGGACAAAAAACACCTGCACACGTGTACACAAATGTATAGAGGGCTACTTAGTGCACACATACGCATATATTGGTACACGTGAATAGTGGGTGCGTGATTGCAGATACATACACATATATACATATACGTACGTGCTCAATAACTGTGCAACTGCACAATTGTGTAGATGTCGACAGATACGTTTACGCCTGCACGTATACAGAGTGGACAACGTCCACTTTTACGTGTGAGATATACGCACCCGTTCGGGCACACGGCGTGCAACAGCATTGTTATTCAGACACCGTACACAGCGTGACGGGCAACACTGTTTTTATACAAGCAGAAGGGAAAGTCAAATTCACACATAACAATATATATATATATGCAGCTAGTTCTGGTGAATACATTCCACAACACCCCATCGCTTCCTGAAAACCTGTTATACGCGCACGCGCGTCTACAAGCTTCTACGCCCGTGCCATTGCCTGAGAATTCTTTTATTCTTTCTCTGATGTGAGCACTGCCACACGCTTTTACAGTCCACCAGTACAAACACAAACACGTAGATTAGGGACAGACATTCAGGCTATATATACTTGGACGTCGCCCTGGGCACTCCGACGTAGACGCACCCGCGGGGCACACGCATACACGCAGACATACACATAAACACATTTATATCTATTTACGCCCACATATGTATGTGTGTAGCTCACGCACACACATCTTCACGCAACACATGTCCACACACACACACATATACATAATTATACGTGTTTATATATATATATATACATACGTATGTGTGTAGTTTACGCACACCTACGCGTACAATATACGTGCATACACACACACACACATGACCATATTTATTCATATGTACACTCATACATATACATACATGTATATATATATATATATATGGCTCATGTATACATATATACACTCCATACACGTGCATGTGTGTGTGTGTGTAGCATACGGATGCGTGTATATACACGTGTGTACTAGGGTCAACCGCAGTGTGAAGGGAAACTGATAGGCCCACAAAGCTGATCTACTTTTGTCCTTCCTTGCAGCACAGTAACTCTGCACACAAACATAGACGCGCGCGTGCGTCCGTTCATATGCGCCTGTCTGTATACAACCCTTAACACGTGTGGGCTTATCTGCGACTGCATGCGCGACCACACACCGCAGCACACAAAACATAAGAGGCACGCAGAAAGGCTTCTAATGCTTGGACACAAGAGTGTGAGGTATGTACTGCACACAACCATGACAGACATGGACACAAGAGTGTGGGGTGTGTACTGCACACAAGCATGACAGATGTGTGAGTGTACGTATTCTGTTGGCGAGAATTCGTGTGTCCAGCGCGTTGGAGAAGCTTCGGTGACCGTTTCTCTTCCTTACCATGTCATCGTTGTACATGAGAGAAACATTTGCGGGCAGCGGAGGAGCCGAGAAATTGGTGGGCGGCCTGCCGGGTGGCAGCGGAGCAGCAGCCGGAGCGCCAGCAGCAGCGACACCAGGAGCCCCTCCACCTAGCGGGGTTGCTGCCGATGGCGCTGGTCCTCCTGCTGCTGGGGCTGTCCTTCCTGCTGCTGCTGCTGCTCCCACTGCTGCTGCTGCTCCCAGACCCAAGCCACCAAGCAAAGCAAGCGCTGGCGCGGCGGCTGCGCCAGGCACTGCAGCGCCTGCCACGCCGACAGGCACCTGCAGCAGCAGCAACACCAGCAGCAGCAGAAACAGTAGACGTCCCCGCAGGATGACGCAGGAGCCCGCGGACGACGGACGACAGCAGGACGGCGACACCGGAGGAAGACGAAAGACGACAGGGAGCAAACGCACCAGCAGCAGCAGCGCGCCCAGCAGAAAGTGCAGGAGAGAAGGAGGTAGAGACGCCGCTGCAGCAGAACAACCGACAGTCCGGCAGGGCAGCCGCAGCAGCTGCCGAAAAGTGCCCGGCACGCTGCCCAGCAGCAGGAGCAGCTGCGGGAGGAAAAGGCGCACACCGCACTGCTCCGCAGCACCTGCGGAGTAGGGCGTCGACTCACTTACACTGCTGGACCGCAAAATAATTTGTGCAAGCACGTCCTCCACCAGAGCAGCGTCTCACACCGCCTACTTTTTGTCGTCTCCGGTTGCGCTTCACTTCTTGTGTATGCAGCAGCAGAAACAACACTCGGAATGTCTGGGGATCAGACATATCCACTTCGATTGACTACACTAGCAGGGCACACTCGACGTTGCAATTTCGTGCTCAGACATGTGCCGTGGGACATGTGCGTCCACCCTGAATGATGCTTCTCTCATGCGAAAAACCGGGGCAACTGCACAGCAGCCAAGCCTAAGCCATCACACACAGCAAGAACGACACACGGGGAAATATACGTGCCACGCAGACTTGTGTAAAGAGAGGCACGCTCATCAAGATATGGAGGCGTAAGCATTCGTATAGATAGACGTTCGCGCAAACGGAAAAGGGTACACCAGTACATATATGACCACGTCAATCTACACACATACATATACACGTTACTGTACAAATTCTTGTTTACACACGCCTTTACATAGAGAGAGACGCATACGCGCGTATATGTAATATATGCGCGTATACGCGGACGACGGTCATACGCGTCACGGCTTAATACAAACCCTTAGTGGAGAGAGCGACAGCTGCATTCACCAACAGACCTGTGTTCACGTCGATGCGCAGAAAAAGAGATATAAGCACATCGTGGGCAAACACATACACGTAAAACATTGACACATGCAAACAAATATCAGTAGTAACAGACACACATGTGAATACATACAGACACAAACAAATACACATACATGCAAGTACGCATACAAGCAAGTACACATGCGAACATATTCACATACAGACCCACATACGACTGAAGATCGATATGGATAAATACACATATATATCTTGTGTGCTTACTGAAGCAGCAGCAGGACCTAGCAATCCCTGAATATTCGGCGGCGCGGGCAGCGACGGGGCGAGACCAGGGGCGATCGCCGGTGGAAAAGGAAGAGAGACGCCACCGAGGGCCGGGGCAGCTGCAGCTGTGACGCAGAGCAAACGGGAAGCAACAGAAAACGCAGACGTTGCACGCGAGCAGCAGTAGATGCGGCAGCAGGATGTCAGGATCAGCAACAGGAAGCGATGCGCATCAGCAGTGGGCGTGGACGACGCTCCCGCAGCGGCTCGTCATCCCTGCCCAAGACAGGCAGCGCAGAGTTTGCAGCAGTCAGCAACATTTGAGCGTCAGCTGGGCAAAAATCTGCCTATGCCGCAGCAGGATAAAATAAGTGTGTGTGCTCGTGAAAGCAGCAACACGAGCACGCCTCAGAGCAGTGGCCGATGAATGTCCACTCTCGCCAGGAGAGTGGCAGCTGCTGAGAACTACGCATCCTGCAATGTTGCTTCGTCAATTTTTGCGCTTATTCGTCTCTTTTTCATTTTCCTTTTCGAGCTACACGCTCTTTTAGAAAAGCTGCTCGGAACATTCCGGGGAAAAGTGACGTGTCTGCAGCAACGCCAAGCAGCGATTGGGGTAGAAGAAGCAGCTGCAGCAGCGGAAAGGTAGCACGCATCGGAGGAAGCGGACACGGGCAGACGCATGGAAGCGTCTGTGCGACTCACTGAAGAGGAAAGCAGCAGCAGCAGCAACACCAGTGGCCGAACGGCGCTTTCGAAAACAGCTGAGTAAGGCAGCAGTCCCAGCAACAGCAGCAGACTGCTTCGCCTTGAGCGACGCCGCATTGCCGGGTCACAACATCACCAGCAGCCGCGTCGTAGAGAGTCGCAGCAGCACACGCGCAGCAGGCAGCACCGGCGCAGCTGTCGCGAAGCACAAGAGAAGAAAAGCAGCAGCCCTGCTCGTAAGTGGAAGCTGCTGCTGCCCCTGCTGCAAGCAGGACACAGCAGCGCAGCGGCGACTCCGACAGCAGCAGCAGTACTGAGGAAACGCAACCTCGAGCAGCCGGAGGAGAAAGAGAGACCAAGAGACGCCATGCAAACAGCAGTGCAACACAGCAGAGGCGACAATCAAAACAACAGCACAGCAGCCGGCGTTGCGACAGCGGCCGCAGCAGCACCAGCAGCAGCAGCTACACATTGTCAGGGAGAAAGAGAGAGAGAAAGCATACCAAGCAGAGTTGAATATTCTTCACCAGCTACACGCGACCGCGCGCAGCACCAGAAGCAGAAATAGGACTTTTAGTAATACCTAAGCACCAGATCGAATGCACACGGCGGTAGTAGCGACGAAGAACGAACCCTCAGAGGGAAAGGAAGAAACAAATATACAAATCGAGAGGGGGATAGACACGTGCAAGTGAGTTCAAGATCAGGTATAAATTCCGGCGATATATCTTACGGTCAGGCACGAGACTCGGGAGACCGACAAAAGTGGGAAGAATTCCTTGTTGCGCCTGCAGCGCAAACTGCTCCATCGATGTAGGGGCCATCGTCACCTGTGGGGTGTACGTACACCGCAGAGCACGCACACTTCACACCTCCCAAACAGAGTCACACCTGTCGTGTCCATCCAGGCCGAAAAAAGACTCACGCTTCAACTGTACGTACACCAAACACTCACGCTTCAACCGTACGTACACCACACAAACGCTCCCGCATTTCCTGCGAGCTGGTCACAGAAACAGCGGGTAATCTTCACGCATTTACGTCGACTGTTGTACAGCGAAATTATATCCCTGAAGCACACCTGCACTTCAGAATTTCAACACATGAACACACTCCTTCCACTCGGATGAAAAAGAACTCGACAAGCGTTCTACCTGCTTTGAAGCGAATGACTTGTGTGTATACTGCTGTGAAGTCTACGGCAGGTGGCTTCCCGAGACTATTCTCCTCTACACACACATGTACGATCAACTCCCCTCGGCACCGTTCTCTTCTGCTCCCTTCTTCTTTCTGTTCTTCTCTTCTCTCCTGGATCCTCGGCTTTGCTCACGTCTCGGAAGAAAATACTTTTCCAGCATTCTCTTCTCCTTGCTTATCTGCTTCTTCTCAGCGGATATGCGCCTGACTTTGAGCAAGAGGTACGCAGAAATTCGCTTCTTTCTCTTCCACAAGATTTTATACATCTCTCGTCTCTCCTCCTTTCAGCTTTATGACTGACGTCGGCTTTGCACTGCCCGAGTGATGACACTTCCCTCTCGTGTGCGCCTGAAAGAAGACTTCCATCTCTTGCTCTTTCGCCAGTTACCTCGCTTCTTTGTCTACGTTTGTGGATTCGACAGCAACGTTGTGTTCGTGCCTTCCCCTTCGCCTTTTTGTCTTTTTTTTCTCATCCCAGAGTCAATTACCTGAGCCCAGTTCACGCGCTGTCTCTTCTGAGACTCTTTCCCCTCATTTTTCTTCGTTTGTCGACTCAGTCTCTCATCGATCGTTTCCTGCGGCACGCCCTCCATGCCGTGAACAATTACTTCGATAGCATCTCTACCAGAGAGAGCATTGGGGACACGAGTAATTTGTTCTTTATGGACCTGTAGCAGGTGAACGGCCAACCCTGTCGCAGTATCGAGTTTTCGTGCACATTGGCTGCATTTGAAATGCTTTGCCTTCTGGTGTTGGATCAACACTTTCTCGTCGTCGAATTCTCTGTCACAGTAATAGCAAAAAGGCTTCAGGGTTGCTCCTCTTCGCTTCTTGCGGCCCATGGTGGGAAGCGGGGAAAAGTCGGAGAGGAACCCGCAGGGGGAGGAACCAGGAAAGGTCAAGAAGAGAGAAGAGCGCGGCAAAAACGACGGGATCGAGGAACACAGGGGAGTGGACAGAGAGAGAGGGAGGAAATAGGAGACGACCAGCGAAAAGAAGTCACTGTCCCCTGGAGAACGTAAAGAGGACCAATCGAAGAGCCCTCCCCGTGAGCCGCATCACGACAAATTATTGCCTCGGTGGCAGCACCGGAGAGAGTGGCCCAGTAAGAACGATTCCCGCAAGGGTTACAAAGCAGTACAACGGAGGCCATGCACAGCGGGGAATAGCCGCCGCAAACAGGAAATTACATGGGGAAGCCGAAGAAATGCCAAATGGAGCAGCGGTTAGCACAGACGCGGCAACAGAGGAGGGTGTGACTGCGCCGATGTCAGCAGCCGCAAAACGCTTTTCCTGTAAAGCTGTAGCGGTTTTTGTATATGCCAGTGAATTTTGCGTAGGTTACAACGAGTGAGGATCCCGAGGGTCACGTAGGAAAACAAGATCGCTAGAAGGAAGAGAGGACAAACATAAACCGAGAAGGAGACTACAACAACGCGTAGACATGTCCTGCTGCAAGCACATGAAACTAAGTCTTATCACTTGTCTGAAAAGGCAAACAACAGCGGCTGGAGTGGCCACACGAGAGAGATGCAGATTTATTAGAACAGAACGCGTGGAGACTCTGCCGCTAGCCAAGGCCATGCAGGAGTGCGTGGCAGAAAAAAAGTCCAGTATGCAAAGTCTTTCCGCTCAACGTGCGGATTCTCCACGCTGCACCGGCCCTTGGTCAGTCCTCTTCCGAGTAAGCCGCTCCACGTGAAACGAGCAGAACGCCATAACTGAATTCCGCGTTCATCAGACGTCCTTCGTGAACGAATACTGCAATTGAAGTGTAGTCGTCTGAACTACGGCCGGGGGCCGGCGCAGAGACAGCGGAGGCTACAGGCGGGAGCGCATTTGCCTGTTCGTACCATAGACAAGAAGACGTACCGTCGTAAGGCACAAGACAGGGATACCGTGAATTTCCTGTAGATTCAGAGTGATTAAAGATAATAGTGCTTCATGTGCACGCAGCACGAAGACTTCACACGACACGCAAACAAAAATTCACAGCTGACCTGCTACCGTGGAGGGCGCGCGGGACAAACTGCATGTATTCCCAGCATACAACGCCTGTGACGGTTGCACCAGGAGGGTACACATTGATACTCGAGGTTTTCAACCGGTGACGGGGAACAACGTTTTGCATCTACCAAAGAAAGCCAGAAACACGGTTCATCGCCGTCGAAGAGGGAAAGAACAAGAAGAACGGTTGAAGGGGAGTCAAAGAAGCGAGTGTTAACGGCTGAGGTTCGGGGCGCCGGAGGGACTCTGAGCCAACGGCTGCGGCATTATTGGCAAGTGAGAGAGAGACAGCGCTGAGACATTCGTCGTTTCCGTCATTCGCGTACAGAAAGTGAACCGTCTGAATAACATGACGATGATTTATCGTTAGAGAAGAGGCCTTCTGTCTCCAGAAACAGGCTGTTGCCGTACGCGGACGCGAGAAGCTGAGGTGCACGTTTCCCCGTGGCCCGCAACGCGCGAAACCCAAACGCACAGACTTACTCAGTTGATTGTAGGTAGCAGCAGTTCATTAGTTCGGTTTGGCAACTGTGTCGCACGTATCCCCGGAAACTGCTAAGTCAGGCGTCGCCACGCTGCCCGGTAGCGCACACCGTTGAAAACAAGGCGGGGGGCTGCTGCATCGAGTTCTACAACACCTGATGCCCATACAACTCAAGCCCATACCAGAAGAGGGTATGCGGCTGTGGCACGTGTGCTTACGTAGTTTGCGTGGAACAAGCCAGATCCCTCACTAACTATCCGCGTCTCTACCAAGACAACGTACCGCCAGGTTCGCAGGCTGATCAAACAAGTCCCGCACCTTCCATAATTGTACGTGTAAGTTCCCAAATTTCTAATCATCGCCGCAGTGGGGCACAGTAGTAGAAGGCCGCGCCCCTGAGAGACGCCACGTCGCATGCCCTTACATGGTGCACACCTACACACATTTCGTCTTACGTGAATGGAGAAATGAGGTAATATACTCTGACAAGTGACTGACTGTAAACGCGTGTGTAACACTACCAGATATCACTAAGGATTGGAAATGCCCTTGGGCGCTGCACTCGAGCATATCATGTGGCGTTACCTGGGCCTCAAGAATGTGAGCGTGATCACTATGAAGAATGGAGACACAATTAGGAAGAATCACACAGGACACGTGAGGGCGTCTCTCACATGGGGAAAATGCATGATACCAAATGCCAAGCACCGGGGAGGACAACTGAAAGGATCAACCATCAAGTGTGCCACAGGTGCAGCTCGTGACCGCCGACATGCCGATGATATCCATATACAGCTAGAAAAGTCAGTGAGCCTGTGAGTGTTTCGCTTGGTGCGCACCACGGCGAAAAGTGCACATCAGCTTCGCGGGCTCCCTGCAAGGCAACGACTGTTTTTGTAGGCAGAAGCCCTTTTCGCCCTTTTGCAATATCCAGTATGCATACATCTTTCAATAAGAAGTCAAATACTTTGTCGAATGTATATCCTTGGGGTACTAATGCCGTGAAGCAATGCAGTCACAGTGGCCGGTGTTTCATTTTTCCAGAATCGATGCTACCGAGCACTTCTCGTTCCGGAGTGTTCGCCCAAGGGTGTGCTGCTACGTCAAGGGTCTTGCATACACGTACATACAGGTGTACGTATTGATGCACAAGGCTATGTGGCCACCAATATGTCTCAGCGTGCCGAAGCACTCCACTGAGCAAGCACACAAGCCCAGTGTGTAGACCTACCGTGTGCTTGAGAGCCTTAACGGTTGTTATACGGACTTTACTGTTGTGTGGAACAAGTACACAAGCCCAGTGTGTAGCCCTGTAGGGTGCTTAAGTGCCTTAATAGTTGTTACACGGACTCTACTGTTGTGTGTAACAAATCGCCCTGTGTGTGCGCATACTCTTGTCGGTCAAGGTACGTCTGCATAGTCACACGATCGGAAGGTAACGACATATTGATGTATGTCTGACGTGCGTGTGCTGTTGCGAGTTCGGCCTGCCCACTGGGAAATTACGGACTATACGTCGTGGAAGCGTGTGAGCTATCGGAAGCGAAGATGCATCTACAGATAGGTAGGCCGTCGGACTTGCAGATGCATAGGCCACGGAGAGACTTTAGACTCGGCCAGCGCACGTCGCAACGGATTGACTGACGCCCGCCAGCAACAAAACGAGCAGTGGAGTGCAGCAATCTGTGGAAGAGTCGCCTACGCAGTATAGTGAGACTTGCTCACAGTTGTAACTCATGTGTTGTAGAATACGCTGCGGTGATCCAGTGCAATATAGGATAAGCACATGTGCCCCTCACACGTGTCTTTCTGAAGACGGCCTTCTGTTACAACGAAGGAATAAAATAGTAGCTCTTCAGGCGTGGCGCTCACCAGGACTGCCGGCTGGCGGATCGGTCGTTGAGGTCCCGTTAAACCCCACAGTGTAACAGGTCATTACGCAAAGGACAAACTAGATGCAGAAATCAGTATTTACACTATTCGACTACTGGAGAGCTTTGCACTTGAATACAGGAACTTCGAATTTTCTGCACGCAAATCATTTGTGCAAGTAGTGTGCGTGTGCTTAAGAGTGAATGTGAGCCACTTAAGTTCTTTTTCTGTCTCTTCCGGATATGTGTAAGGAGGCTGAGTTCTACACAGCAGCAGTGACACTGATTAATAAATGGTACTTCATGTGAGAGTCGAACCGTCGCCAGTCTCCGTAGTAAACAGTGTCGGGTATCTATGCGTTGTTCTACGGTCCTCTTTGAATGCTTTTGCTGAAACTAAGTGTGTAAATTTGTCTAAGAATATGTCCCTCGAAACCTTACGTGGGTTTATTCTCTCGGTTAGGACAGAACTGGATCCGTGCGCGAATGTTAGTGTACATGCCTAGATGTGCATGTACTACTGTACGGGATAGTCTCGGAGCAGAAACAGCTGTCTCTGTAGAAGAATATGACGGGCATCTTATTTTAAGCATTCTCCTGTGTACGCTAGATACCACAAGACATTTGAATCTTCCGCGTAGCTTGTCACGCTGACTTTGATCGACGTCGGCAAAGCGCCGTTGACCAGTGAAGACGACGTTGGCATCATAAAGGACGGGCTACGGTAAAGAATGCGGCATGGAGGCTCAAACAGCAAATACAATGAATCCTGCCCCGTACACGTCTTACATCGCAGTTCTTCGCGCCACTACTTTCCACATAACGCTGCGTGGCTTGGAACGTCACTGGCTGCTCCATAGTGGCGACACGGCGCTGCACGTGCTCCTCCATAAAAGAAAAGCGTGCACGAAGCAGACCTGCTGCGTCGTGAGACCATACATCATGAGAGATCCGCATATGGTACTGAGGAAAGTGATAAGGATATGTATGTGTGTAGGTGTGTAGATGCGCTTCCGCACGCCGTGAGGCACTTACGTAGCTACAAAGTCGCCAAAAGAAGCACCTACACAGAGTATGGGGGATTAACGAAAACGTCCACTCAGTAAAGCACCCCATTCCAGTGTAGCTTTGTTGAAGCTACAGACACCAAGACCTAGGATGAGACCAATCTGGGTCATCGTTGCCGGCTATGTACTACGGCAGCCCTACGCGTATGAGCACGAGTTTGCTCATGTTCGCCAATACCCAGATATGGTGCGCTAGGCAAGCGTGCGTGCGTATCCTTTTTTCTACCGCGGCGCCACATATGCGCGGGCCCATACTTACAGATGGACATGTATACGTCTGCAATGCAAATGCGCTCGTGTGTGTGCATAAAGGAACAGGCCCTCAGACGTACATGCGCGCATACACACATATATACACGTGCGCACATATATATATATACATATCTCTCTCTCTGTATATTCATATATATGCTGTCTAGTACTCTCCATAAGAAACGCCTATTAGCATTGCGAGCATAGACACGAGTGTATTGTGGTTGTGCGGCACGGCCTCAAGGTTGCAGCCATCAGCTGTACAAAAGGCCTGGCCTGACACACAACCCATAGCTGATGTCGGATAGTCTAACAAGCCAAAGCCTCTTTTTGCCTAGTCGAGCAGTATAATGTTGAAACTGATTCACACATACACAGACAAACCACACTTTTACATCACTGCGTCTACTTGCAGAGCACTGTGAGTTGTAAACCTTGCTGTTCTTCGGGCGGAAGGACACTTCGAGTGTCGTTCTGTCGCTTCACCATGGACAACACTCCTTAGAATATTGGGGGAAAGTCGTCACGTGCAACCATGGTATTACATGACATGCGGTCTGTAAGAAATAAATCAACATACTTAGCTGGTTTCTTTTATGCTCCTTTTTTTGTCTTGGAGGGATTTCCTCGACATTAAAATGTCTCGAAGTGGACTGAGCCACAGTGAGAGAGCTGGTGGATCAGTGAGAAACAGCAGTGGTACTCTGCGCGTGGAGAACAGTTCATACTCTACCATATTGCTAATTCTGTCCCACAAGCGCTGGGCGCTAGATCCAGTTGGTTTATATGAAGAGACACAGATGTTTACGTGTGGGTGGGAGCACGTTTTTCGCAAGACAAAGCCAAGGCGGTCAGTGTGTAGCTAGCCGCCCGGTCTCGCGGTAACAACAGGGCCTACGCGGTAAAAAAAGCAAATGTTTTCTGTGGACCCCTTTGAATGACACGTGGTCTTAGAATTTTGCATATCTGAAGATCTAGTGCCGTTGTCGCAGATCGCAGCTCCCGTGCAACAGCTCACGACTGCTAGCCGCAGGATTATCAACAGCTACGTGAGACGCATTGGTCTACACCTGAAAATGACGCTCTACGAAGCTGCTTGGAATTCCATGCTGGGTGGCGACCAGTGGTTCCTTCATGAATATGCTAGCCTGATATGTGTGTACCATTTGTGCTTTGCCAAATTGAACCGGGACCGTTAACAGCATCACCGTTAATGCGTGTACTGTTAAAAATTTGTTCCCTAGATTTGTCTTCCAGAGTGGTACCAGCCAGGCCTCGTCGTTCGCCAAAGTATTTAAAGTCGGTGCTTGACATAGTTTTGCGCCTCTGGTCATGTGACCAACTGTCCTTTCTGTCTTCCATTCCGTCTTAACAAGTCATCCAAGGTCACGAAAAGAACCAGTAGTTAATTCCTGACGTCATCTTCATTCATCTACATTAAAATGGCCGACGGATCCGGAGGCCTTGGGCTATTTGAAACAATCACGAAGATTGTGGGGCTCATTGCAGGCATTCTAACCCTAATTCAATGGTGTTTCTTACTTCCGGGCACAAATCCTGGGCTTTCGGTCGCATCCGACAGCTTCATCCGCGACGTGAATAGAGACTCCTGGCGATTTACCCTCTTTTCATTCGTGCCCTCGGTGTTCATTGACGTCTGGACGCCGTTTGTCATGGGACTCATTTCCATCATGTGTCACATTCATGCTTACGAAAAACCCATGTTTAACTGCCGCACGTTCATCTACTACTTTGTCTGGAATCTCATACAAGCCCTGTTTGGAAATCTCGGGTACGCTGGTGGCGTAGGCATCATCGCCGGCAGCGTGTCGCTCCTCGCTTCTTTCCTATCTCTCATATGTGGCATCCTAGACAGAAGCCAACATGCTAGTCTGCTAATAAATATCCCCAGTGCCTCCTCCCTCGGCCGTAGATAGAGTCCTCAGCGCGTTACAACTTGATGGCAAGCGATAACGCGGGCGGCACGTCCTGTGGCTGTTGCGGCTAAAATCAAATGGAGCAAGAAGGAAGGAATGGCAAGACAACGAGGGAGAGAGAATACACGAGGGGGGAGAGGAAGATACAAACAAAAAGATGATTATCGGAGCACCGAGGAAAGAAATACAAGTGGGCAAGGAAAAGAAGAAGGGTGAAAAGGATGCTTTTTCTAGCGTGGCTGCGCAGATGCTGTAGCAGGAGCTGTTTTTCTCCAGTACTTCTGCGTAGATGTCGTTGCGTCTGATCCGGGCATACCTACTGGAGTTGACTGCTGCTACTGCTTTTGCCGCCGCTTCTACGTTGCATTAGAGCCACCACACCACCCCAGCGTTTTTTCGACGAGTGTGCAGTGTTCACGGAGGGGACGCAAGTCAGTCTTACGCAGCTGGGTCAACGAAGATAGTGAACTTTTTCGCCGTTGGAAAGGCGCCTGAGGGCAGTCATGCACTGAATTTTAAAGTCCTGCTACACCGCGGTGTTCAGGCTATCGGACACAAATGTGAATATCCTGCGTCACCAGGTCTGATACTGCACAGGTGCGTTTTTTCAGCGCAGCAGAACGTCAAAGAGTAACGCACACAGGCAACAGTAAGCACACGTGATCCTTCAGCGTACGAAATTTGGAGAAGTCCTGCATACATGCGACAATATACTGTGAGTAGCTACATACATTAAAATGTGTACAGGTGCCACCCTCGGCTTCGGTGGCCCTATTCGCCCCTTTACCATGCTCACTCACTACGGAGATGCTCAGACGGTGCTTCACGGAAAGTGCCGTCTTCTGTGCAAAAACCACCCTTTGCACTTCAGCGTGATTTTTGGCCCACGTAAGTACGCTGCGTCGGAGCCAGAGGTCAAGTGTACGTTGAGACATGACGGTAATTACAAAGGCTTTTCCTGTGGTAACATCCTCCTGTGGCTCGTAACATGCACCAATTTGTATACTGTATATGCTTTACGTGGATTCGTACTCCGTGTGGTTTACTCTGGACGTGCGTGAGACACCTTCGGACGTGGTCGTATGGGTTGGCACTTAGTTTTCTCAAAATACTGCTCGCGAGTAAAACATGCGAACCCTGATGAAGGCTACATTTTGTGTACCAGTTTCGGTGCCAAGCTACGTCGAACGTCAATCCGGAATTTTCCCGTTACTGAGTAGAACACGATGAACTGAACGTTGTCGAAGCAGAATATCACAGGAGCAGCGGGTCAACTACCACTCCGGGGCGGTGTCATCGTGGCCCGCACGCCGGGAAAAGACACAGTATTCCTGTCAGACGCCCTACCTACCTTCAAGTAAGTCACCACAAGATGCACGTGGGGAGCACGTTTTCTATACATTAGACAAGTCGCCCAGTCACCTATTCTACTTGTTGCAGGAAGCACACATAACAGCACAGCGCCCTATGTGTACAGCGACGCAGAAGGGAGGCCCGTCTGCCGGCGAGCACACCCTCTAGCAGCCTTAGATGACTGAACCCGAATGCCAGACCGGTCTTAGATAGAGCCTTATTGTGGCCAGTACAGAACAGGACACAGACCAGACCACGCTGCGCATACCAAGCTGTAATTTCACCACAATGCGTACTACAAACTGAATAATCGGTGAGGCTCGGAGATGTAAAAACTTCCGATCGCGTTCGTGAGGAGGCCACGCTGATGTGGGCGAGCCCCACGACGGTGCCGCTCTGGGTTTTGTTTATGCCCAACAATCCCTCTCCTTCCAGGAAGGAACTAATGCCAGCTTCCTGCCCTACACGTGACCGGCTCTGAGAAGGGGTGTTGTAGCAAACATACAACCCGGTGAAACGCGCCTCGCAGTTGTGTACATGTAAGAAGTTATTTCGTTTTCGTTCACTGGGGAA
The DNA here is from genome assembly GCA_000727475.1 of Sarcocystis neurona. Classification (NCBI taxonomy): domain Eukaryota; phylum Apicomplexa; class Conoidasida; order Eucoccidiorida; family Sarcocystidae; genus Sarcocystis; species Sarcocystis neurona. The sequence goes on along the minus strand of KL647311.1, from coordinate 1,475,648 downwards.
AGTCTGACTAACGAACGTTGACGGCTTCGACTTAGGACACATAATAGGATGTCCGCCATTGAGAACTGAACGTTTGATCTATTACAGCCACCAGTTCCTCACGGCAACACGCCGGCCTTCCACTGTCGAGCCGGTGTGGAAGTGAGTGGGACAGGACGGCAGGGCGGGGTTCTCATTTTCGGTTGTGCCGGCAGCCACCCGGGTGACGCGAGTCAGCCAGCCAGCAGTCATGCATTGCCGTCAGCCCTTCCGGCAAAAAAACGCACGTGTTTTCATCTTCGACGTTTTTATCCACTGTTTTATGTCTCTCATCGCAAAATCGTGTATGAGAGTCACAGGTCATGCGACTTTAGCCCCCTTCTCGGCGTAGTTTTCCAGCTTCGCACCGGCTGCACACATTCCTGCTTTCCACCGGGAATCATCCGATCACCGCCTGCGCACTCCGCCTCTGCCGCCCCTGCTGGGCGCGAACAAACACCGCCACTCCTGCATCGTCAGATCTGAAGAACAGAGCGCTCTGAACAATCGCATTTCGATATACTTTCCGCTTTCCTTGCCGGTCAGCAAGGGCAACCCGCCAGTCATCGCAAGTGGGCACTCAACGGTGCAGTGGAGCGAGCCTGCATAACGCATGCTTCCTGTTGATTGTTTTGTGAGACTTCCTGCATTTCTGAAGCAATTTTGAAAACACGGTGAGACATACCAAGTAGCGCGTACCGGTGAGGGACGTGTACCCCCTGCGTCGCTGCCAGCACACCGCTGGACACCGGTTCGGTTGACCGCAGAATGCGCACCTGGTAGAACAGCTTAAGCTTTTGAGTTTCATCGCGGAAGAACGGTAAAGGCCGCATCGTTTTGAGTAGATCGCATCCCTGCCGCACACAGACGGGACACGGCTGTTCTTCTGTGTTGCTCCCCATCCTTATACCGAAGCCATCTGTTGCATATATCTCCTTCGCTCTTAATCGAGAGAGTGCTTCAAAACGTCGTTTTAATGTGACTCTTTCTGTTCCAGAAGAAGAAGTAAGTGTTATTCTTCGTGCCAACGGTGCGTCTGCACCGTGCAACGCCCACGCCCGTTGTGGATCGTGTCCCACAGAGGGCTTTGATGAAAACCTCCTAACCTGCTTGTCAGAACGTCATTCTTTCACTGCTGTCATATCCATCGACTCCCGTAAACGTCTTCGAACAGGAATTTTGCGTGTTGCTATCGCCTGTGTTCTGTTCGTCACTGTCGTCTCTTCGTACGATGGCATCCAACAAAATTTTGGGAAAGAAGATGTCTGCTATCGACGAGGCGATGAGGGGCGCGGTCAAGGTGGTCGACGAATGCGACCCCATTTACGACTCTGAATCTGAGGTAATGCTTTTTCAGAAGCTTCCCGCCCTGCAGTGTGTGCATAAAAACGAGTGGCTGTGTGGACTTTTGTTTCTCTGCCGTTCCTGTGCCGAAGCGGGCGTCCAAATGGGTACGACAACGGGGGTTTGCGTAGTCGACCTTTTTGGAACGAAGTCGAAAAGGGACTGGACAAATTTTTCCAGCTTGCAACTGATGAGAAAGCCACACGGGGTGAGCAACGGGGATGTGTGTTCACTTCTTTGCTGGCGGCAGGGCAACGAGAACTTCTGCACCGCACACGCGGGGAACGCAACTGCCCCGTGGCAGTCCCGCGTGCGTACGAGTTCTCTGTGCGTTGTCTTTTGCGGCAAAGCAGAACAACACGTTGTAGACCCTACTAAATTCCGCATAACGCGTTGCCCCTATGTTCAGGACTTCCCGAACCTGTAGGCAAGTAACGTGGATAATCTCGACACAAACCTGCAAATCGGCGACGACTCGCCTGGCTTTATAATAATATGCGTAAAAGAAGGTGTGCACCTATTTATCCCTGGTCGGGCGTGAGTACAATAATATACGTGTATATCTGTACAGAAGACTTGCAGCGCCTTAGCCCTGCGTGCGACAAAGAGATCTACACACACAAATCATATGAGATGGGCTGTCCTGTTGTAAACTCTCTGCGTATAACCTGTATGTATACATGAATACTTTACATATACATATGTATATATACACATATACGTGTGTGCCTGCCCGCGTAAGGTCAACATGTATCTGGATGATTTGCAGGAGAGGTGCATATGATTGACAGGGAGGAACGCTGGCGAAGTATGTGAATGTGTGAGCGGTCGCAGTGTAAAACTCGTAATAGTCGTACTAGCAGTAGTAAGAGGACCGTCGTAGTAGTTCTCATATGACAGACAAGAAGAAGAAAGTTTCCACACAGCATGACAGGCATCATCGCCGTAGTGACGGGGCTCTACGGACTCGTGTGAGAGAGAAGAACCCCCTATATATACACATATATACGTACACCCTAGTAGTGTTCCGGTCTGCTCGTTATATGGACGAAGTCCTGCTTGCCTGTGCGGACTCTTATAATACGAGGCGTGCACATCTCTGTGCGTCAGCTGCAGGTTCAGCCTACGTATACGTACACGAGAAAGCTATCTTTACGCACATACTATACATACATACGGACAGTATATGTGTGTGACATCCACATACGGTTTTTCGGTCCATATACTGGGGTCCTTCACATATGTATGTTATATGTGTGTATAACGTGCAACGTACATATCTACAATATACGGGAAAAACATCCATACACATCACATATGCACGTAACATAGATAACAGAAAGCTACGACGCGTATATAGATATGTATGTTCGCCACGCATGTACACATACACACTTGTGTATATATATGAGTCATATCACGTGTGCGTGCGTGTCTGTGTATGGGTGTCTTTGCATGCGCTCCTGTCGGTACGTGTGTGAGCGACCGCCCGGAGTTGAAGCAGCAGCTCAAAAGGTAGCTGCAGCGGCACTAGCAGCAAAGAAATCGTCTCATTTTCCAGGTGTTTATGTCTGGCTGGCCAGTACACGTGCGTCTGCAAAGACGTCTCGCGTCCCTGTTTTCTCGTCGATATACTCTACACCTTCGCTCGAACATGTGAACATGGCTACATACGTCGCCGTGTACACCTGTGCATATATAGGAAGGAGTGCACAGATACGTGTACATGTGTATATGTACGTATAATTAAGCATATCTGTATGTTTATATTTGTGCGCATATACAGATATGTGCGTGAATATTTTTTGTATGTGCGTCTCACGCACGTCTAGTAAGGCGGGTCTCCTAGCGGCTGCCCCGGTCTCCGGGAAGGGAGGATCGTGTGAGCAGCTGTCTCACAAGGCGGGTGTTTCCCCTTGCAGGCGTGTCTCAGTTTTGCATGTGTATGTGTGTGAGCGTTCCCAAACGTTTTCTCCGCAGCGACTGCTGCTGCGAGGCAGGTGAGGCGAAAACAGCAGCAGAGAAGAAGAAGCAGGGCACGCACAGGAGACGAGACGTCATTTGTGTGGGTTTTTGTACCACACAAAGATGCGATCCTACATCTGCGACTCAGCGAGACTGCCAGGAAGGCGGGAAGCCGGTGGAGACGGGAAGAAAAGGAGCAGAATATATACATATATATACATATACCTGTATTAACACACATGTCTACATACACCCCGAGACAGGCGTCCCCGTGGACGCGTGTGTGTCTGTCGCCCCGACGCAAAAAGCAGCAGTTCCCCGGTGCGTCTCAACACACTCACCCGGCCCGTCTCACCTACCAAGGTCAAGCGGCTGCGACAGCATTTCAAGCCCACAAATATATATATTGCTCGTCTATAGACGTAGACCCATGTGTACACATATACACAGAATTGTTCTGACATGTGTGGGTACAGATAAATATTCATAATAGATATGTGTGGATATTCACATGTACTTCTCATGTGTATATACGTACACCTGTCCCTACACATACACATCTCTGTACAGATAAGTAGATCTATATAGTGAAAATGTGTATATGTATATGTATGCACCTGTGTATGTCTCAAGTGTGTAGGTACGTCCGCTAATACGTGTCTACATATATGTGTGTCTGTGCGGAAGTGAAGGTAAGTCTACAATGTGTATCTGTCTAGCTATCTCTCTATGTGCGTCTCCTCGTGCGTGTGTGTTTCTCGTATATACACACTTACTACACATATTATCTCTGCAGCTCTATACGCACTTGTGTCAATTTTGTTGTGGAGAGACAGGCATGTACGTATGTCTGCGAATCTCTGTAAGTGATACGCATACATATAGATAGATGGACAGATACATGTGTGTATGTGCAGATAGATAGATGTGCATGCGTATGTATGGGAGTCGTAAAACACACACATATGTTCGAAGAGAGTTTTGTGTAGATGCTTCTCTCCGCCGTCGGTGAACAGAGGGAAAAGGGGCCGTAAATGTTCTTCTCTGCCGTCGGTGAACAAAGGGAGACGTTGTCGTAGATATATCTCTCTATTGTCGAGGGTGTCTGCATGCACCTGGCTGGTGCACCCGCCCCGTGCGGAGCAGAAACCGCCGCCCCCAGACAGAGAGAAAAGGAGGACCTGCACGTGGTGCCGGACGCGACGAGGAAGGCAGCAGAGGGTGTGCGTCTGCAGAAGAGACGAAGAGAAACGAAAAGAAGGGCGGAAGGCGGTGCAGACACAAGAGGGGAGGCTACGTGGGTTGCGCGGGGCTTTTGCTGCTGTTGCTGCTGCAGGGGGAAGACTGCTTCTACACGGTCATAGATGTGGCAGCAGACGAACACCGCCAGGCGTTAAATCAGACGAGCATTTTCTCAGAAGGATCTTCTGCGCCAGCGAAGCGCGCCCCGATCTCCTTCGACACGTTTATGAAGGTCGCCCGAGCTGCTCTCGAAGGTAACAAAAACGTCCTTCCCCTGTCCTCCCTAGATCTCTCCACACCCAGGCAAACGCTTGCATGCCCACACGCGTCTCTTCTCTGTATCTGGAGTATTCACATGCGTGTGCATTATTACTTTGGGTGTCGGTGTGTTTGTGTATACCCATAAGCTTCTCTGTTCGTATGTAGAGAAGCACAAGGATATAAGAAGACGCTTCACACGGAGAAGATATATCTAGGAAGAAAAAGAGAGGAAGCCATTCAAGATGTACATACAGAGATGTATATGTACGTAGGTAACAGCATATAGCATGTATATGTGAAGGAGAAGGAGAAGAATATACATCTCCACACGTATATATATATATATATGTATCTGCATATACGTGCATGTGGAGAGGAATGCACTCAAGATGTACATATATAAACAGATGTATATGTACGTGTGCAGCAGTCTGTGGAGGATACGTGTGGGGTGTGGGGTAAGAGAAAACACACACATATACGTGCCGGTATGTGTATAGAGGAGAATACCCTATCTCTCCCCCTCCATGTATAAGTAGATGTATATGTACATGTGTAACAATACAGAGAATATAGATGTTTGGTGAGAGAAAACATACACGTATATGTATGTATGTATCTGCAGGTCTAGATAGGTGTGTAGATGGAAAGTCTAGACGTCGATACGTCTATACGTATATATACATGTGTGCGTCACACGACACACGTGTATATATGAGGCTGCAGAAACGCATGCATGGGGTATCTTTCTGTATGAAAAAAGATGCGCATGCAACAGAGAGAACTTCCTTTCCACGTGTCTCCACGAGAGAGACGCGTGTCGAGTCGCAGAATTGCTGCTCACGCGCGCGCGTATATTTGCCCGCCGTCCTTCCCTACCACGGCCTCTATTCCCTCGGGGTTCGATCGCCTCTTCATCTGGCCAGAGTCAGAGGTTGTTGCTGCTTGCATTTCTTCGTGCTCTGCAGCAGGAGGAGGAGAGGACACGGCGGTCCTCGCCAGCAGACTGCGGTGGGACGAAAACAGCAGCATGGGGCTATTCAGACGTATTACTAATACATTCACATGTATCAGCAGGGTGCTAACTGTTCTCACTTCTTATGTAGACACTCAGTTGCAGGTATCTATAGATACACACATACTTACGTACATACACATACATACATACGTATACAGACATGTACCTACATACGTGTGTATGCACACATAAGCATGAATAGATACACACACGCATATATACGGACGTACATACATACCTAACATACATTACATACATTACATACATTAAATACATACATTGCATACATATATATCATCCATACATACCCACGTAAATATGTGCATACATACATAGATACACACGTACGTATGTAGATACATACACTTACAGAGATACAGAGATATACAGATAAGTGGTGCAAATATAGGCGCGGAGCTTCGCTTGTGAAAGCGTGGACCAGACGGAGTCTACTGAGTTCCGGTTGCAAGCCGTTTCTCTCGTTTTCCCGCCCACATGCGTTGCTGCTGCTGCTGTTGCAGCGAGGGCTTGTCGTGGGTTCGGCGTGAGGAGTCACTGCTGCAGGTGCCTGCCGCAGTTCTCTTTTTTTTCGTGCTGCTGCGTTCGTTTTCGGGAGAAGCGGAGGGGGTGTCACAGGCCAAATCTTCCTTCCTTTCCCCTTTTCCTTCTCCTCGTTATTCTGCTGCTGCTGCTGCTTCTTTCACTTCTGCACATGCGGGACGACGCGGGGTTCTCAGCAGGGTGCTACCGAAGTGCTGCGAGCTTTTCCTTCTTTTCATCTCCTCGCCGTTTCCTCCTTTTCCACTTCTCCTCCCCCTGTCATGCCTGTCGGTGCTGCTTCGTATTTGTGCTGCTGTTTCTGCGCCTCTTTACCCCGCGTCGCCGCTGTGCGCAGCGTTCTCCGCTGCCCTTGGCGCGCGCTGCTTCTGCTGCCGCTCCTCCTGCGCGGCTGCCCTCTGCTGCTGCCGGTTCTTCCTACCCGGCGGGCGACTTCGCGGGGCCTCTTCGTATGTTGTCGTATTGCTGCTGCTGCTCCCTATTCTCCTTTCTCTTTTTCTTCCTGGTCCTCCTACCGCGTGCGAGGTGCGCTGCTGCATCTGCTGCTGCTGCTCCTGCTCTGGTGACTTGTCCTGCGCGTTTGTTCTACGTCTCCCACACGCGCGTATGATTTTTGTGTGCCGTTTCTGCTGCTGCTGCGGCTTCTTTTCCTTCTTGTGTGTGATGGGATGGTCCGGGTGGCGACGATGGGGACAGAATATTCGAATACGCAGGAAACGTCGAAGTTGGCAAAGACGCTGCAGGAGCTGCAGTGCCCACACTTCCTCGACTCCTTTGCTGCCCTGGCGATCCGCGTGGCCCTCGACCGGAGCCGCGAGGAGCAAAAAAATATTTCTGCCTCTCTTACGCTCCTCGCCGACCAGAAAATCATCACAAAACAACAGCTCTTACGCGCTTTTGAAAAACTTGTTCAGTCTGCTGACGACCTCGACTTGGTGAGGAACTCTCCCAAAGACGTAGAACACTTCTGCATACGCACACATACATATACATACATATAGACACACATACATATGTACGTCTATCCTGGGCATACATACATACATACATAGACACGTACATATATACATACATACATATACATACATACGTATACATACACAAATATATACATCCATATACATATACATACATGCATATACGTGTGTACATATCTATACATACAGACCCAGGCACACGTATGGAGCGTTTCTTCTCTCTCTGTTGGTCTGTTAATTTTTTCTTATGCATAGGACAAAAAGAGAACTGCAGTTGCGCCTGCAGTTCTCTTTATATGCTGCGGTGAAGAAGTTCTTGCGTGCGCTTTTTGTCCGGGTGACCGCTGCTGCTGCTGGTATTGCTGCTGCTTCTGCTGCTGCTGCTGGTATTGCTGCTGCTGCTCCCACTGCTCCTGCTGCTGGTATGCTGCTGCTCCTGTTCCTGCTGCTGCTGGTATACTGCTGCTCCTGCTGCTGCTGGTATAGTGCCGCTGCTCGTGTAGTGCTGCTCCTGCTGCTGCTCATACACTGCTGCTCCTGCTGCTGCTGCTGGTGGTGTGCTCCTGCTCCTGCTCCTCCTGCTGCTGGCATTATTGCTGCTCCTGCTGCTTCTTCTGGTGCTGCTGCTGTACCACTGCTGCCGGTGGTGGTATTGCTGCTGCTGTTGGTGGTCAGGACGTGCCAGGGGCGGCAGACCGGGTGCACCTTTTCCTCGAGTGTGCGTGCCTCGACGGGTGCGTGGACGCGGATTACGCGAAGCGGCTTCCGGAGAAATTCCTCGTTGCCCTGTCGCCTGCGACGCTGGCGAGCAACCCGGCGCTGCAGACCCGCCTTGCCGAGTACGTCTTCTTCCAGGCGAAATGCACTTCTCCCCAAGAAAAGCCGGCGCATGCGCACAGAGAGACACAGAGACAGGACACAGGCGCGCATGCGGTCGCGAAGAGAAGAAGGGGACCGCAGCGAGAAGAAATTGAAGAGACCCCGCAGCAGCACAGCAGGAAGCGCCGCACGCAGCCGCAGACGCACAGAGATACACGTATGGGCAGAGACAGCGGACCAGGAAAAAGCGGAGGCGAAAGGGGAAGGCAAGCGAAGTGCGACGAGAAGTCAAGTCTGGAAGAATAGAAGTCGAGAGAAAGAGAAAGGGGAAGGGAAAATAGGACAGGATGAACTGCGAAGTTTTATGGTCCAAGCGACGTGTTGCATGCACACAAATGCATCGAAGGAAGAGGGGAGACGAGACAGGCACAGAGGGAGACGGCGAAGGGATGAAAAGGAGACAGCGAAATAGAGAGAAGAGACGGTCTCTCATTGGAATGTGCTCGTGGACAGGAGCTGCGCGGGGGTCGGAATATTTGTGCAGCTGTAAATAACCTCTTCTACGTATATCTGTACTACGCATCCATATATATATAGATATGCGTAGGTGCACACATATGTGTACGTACGTATGTATATATATATATGTATATATATACGTACGTACACAAGTGCACATATATATGAACAGAGAGAAAGGCAGATAAATAGACATAGATGCATAATACATGTAATTATATATGTGTATATACGTATGCATATATATATATATATATGTTGTTCTTGAAGTATAGAATTTTGTCTGTGTGTAAATGACGTATGTATTTAGTACGAGGTGTTGTGTACGTGTGAATATAAATATGGATGTATACGCATATATGGACACATGTGGGTGTGGACCTGGTTTCCTATGTTGATGCTTGTGTCTGCGTATATATATAGTTGTGCCTAAAGAAGGGAAAAAAGAGAAGAAGATGAAGCAGCAGCAAGAGGAGACACAGAGGCGGCGTTCAAATAAAGAAAGTGCAGCGGAGACAGCAGTTGCTTCTCGTGTTGTTCTCCTTACTCGAATGTCAACAAATATGAGACCGCACTATCTACACATGCACACATATATATATATATGATGTGACCATATATATTCGATGTAAAAGTACACTCTCCAAGGATACTACACATACAAATATACATTTCTGTCTCTCTCTCTCTATATATATGTTTTATAGAAGGCTACTACACGTATAACTACACGTTTCTCTCTCTATATGTGTTTGTATATGTATATGCATGTACGTATATATATATATTGTACAAGGCTACTGGACATGTAGGGGTATGCATTTCTCTCTGTGTCTCTGTCTTTGTTTACCCCTTTCCTCACTATATATATGCGTAGTGAAAGAGTGGGTCAATTGTATGTAAAAGAAGGATATACACAGAGGTATACATATATGTGTATGTTCCACTCATATATATATCTTTCGACATATGAAAATGCATGCATGTAAACACATATATATGTACATATGCGAGTAGTATGTCTCTCTATGTATATTAAGAAAAGTGCATGCCGGTATACAACCATATATATATATGTTCTAGTAATATATGTATCTAATATATATAGATAAAAGTACGTACGTGTACACTCATACATACATATATATGTAAGGGGCAGGAACACTATATATATGTGTGAGGGGTAGAAATGTGTTTACGAGGTGAGTGCGTCTCGAGCGTCGGTGGGCATCGATCGTATCTGTGTGATGCCCGCATGCAATTTTTTTGTTGAGCAGGGTGAAAGCATTCAAGGAAGCGGTGCGGGACTTTCTGCTCGACTTCTTTGACTCGGGGAACCCAGACGACGCAGCAGATTTCCTTCGCAAGCAGCAGCAGCCTCTTCTGCAGCACGAGTTCGTCAAACTACTCGTTGAGGCGTCTCTCGCGAAGGATAACACGTGGGTCCTGCCCCTTCCGCTGCCGGTTCTTTCCATCGACAGCAGCAGCAGCAGCAAAGTCCGCTAGTCCCCCCATATACATCTGTGTGTGGGTTGTCGATTATCAGGTGTTATACATCCATGCAGGAAGAGAGAGACACAGAGGAGAAGGGAGACGGCGACGGCGACGGAGACGGAGACGGAGACACAGAGGGGGGAAACTCTGTAGACGTAATAGGGGCGTAGGACATCATGAGACAACACATATAAAAGATGGAGCGACCTGCCTTCTGATGAATTTTTTATCTTCGACGTGCATGTATATATGTGTGGGACTTGTTTCTGTCTAGACACGTGTGTATGTGCGAGCTGCCGTAAGTGATATAATACGTCTGTACACGTCCGCAAATGAAGTCTATTCATACGTAATATATATATGTACACGTGTGTGCATGTGGCGCGGCGCATATATCATATCCGTATACATATATGTACGTATAGCTGCGTGCAGGAATATGTAGAAATCAAAAGGACCTATCTGTCTCTGTCTCTGTGTGTACGTTGGTGTGCGTACCTACCTGTATGACTCTATGTAGATGTATATATGTTTGTGGGTGTGTATACATATATATGTATATATATACAGAGAGAGAGAGTGAAACCGCATGCATACATCTATATATGTATGTTTTTGAGACCGAGAGAAATAAGTAATAGTGCGCTGGATATATATATATGTATATGTGCGCGCGCGTAGATATAGCATGTATGTATGTATATGTGTATATACGTGTTAAAAGAGAGAAACTGTGTCTACATGTGTGCATGTGTGCATGTGTGCATGTGTGCATGTGTGTATGTGTGTATGTGTGTATGTGTGTGTTTTTTTTTAAGGCAGAGAGAGATGGTTAGCAATGCGCTCGACCATCTGTACGGAAAGATTCTTCATCCGGACGATATTCAGCTGGGATTTGCGCGTCTTGTGGGAGCCATCGACGATATCGCTCTTGATAATCCTGCTGCTTATGACCTCCTCTCCAAATTCTTGGTAAATCGCTTTTTGTCTTCTCTTTATCTATTACTCTCTTTCAATACACCTATACGTGCAACATACACACATAATAGATGTGTTTGTATAGTATATATATGTGCGTATGTGCAGGTGCTCATGGATGGACATACACATCGATGTGCATCTTGTTTACGTATGTATTTGTCTGTATGCAAGTACACGTGTGAGTTTGTGTGTGTGTGTGACATATATATATATGTGATGTATGTTTACGTGCACGTATGTATATGTGTAAATGGATTCATTTGTATGTATACGCATATATATGTATGTCGGTGTTTCTGTGTCTATACATATGTATATACATGTGTGATACACGTGTACGTATGTATACGTATAAGCGAATCTCTAAGGATGTATAGTCATATATGTATATATATGTATATGTGTTTCTGTTTCTCCGTGTGTCTGTATGTGTGTGTGTGTGTGTCGGTAGACATGTATTTGTGTGTGTGCGTGAATATGTAGGATGTTGTGGAAGAAATGCCAGTATTTTATCTTCTTCTTCTTCGTCTTCGTCTTCCACGTCTTCGTTTTTTCCGGTTAAAAGTGAAATTTTGGCCGCGAGGAGTGGTGAAGTCACCTCCCTTTCTGTCTCGAGGGATTTCTCGCTTCGGCAGACGTCTCTCCCCTCCTCGTTTCCGTCTCTTCTGCAGATTTTTTTGTCCTTCTATCTTTCGTTGCTGCCTTCCCTGTCTCGGAGTCGCCCAAGCTGCAGACCTGCAGCCGCCAAAGCCTCGACACGCGTATACACCTGCCGGGCCGCCCGTGTGGTTAAATAATGTTACATCGCGTATATTCACATATATAAATGTACATCTACATACGTATTCATATATACGTATATATGTATATATACATGTATGTATATGTACGTATGTGTCTGTATGTGAATGTGTGTACGTATGTGGACGTACGTATATGTGTGTATGTCTGCATGTATGTATGTACGTATATGTATATGTGAATGAACATGTGTATGTGTATATATAAGCGTCTATATATATGTATATATGTATGTATATACGTATATGTGTGTGTGTGTATGTAAGTATATATCTATGTATGTATATCTATCTGTCTGTCCGTATCTATCTCTATATGTATGTGTATGTATGTATATATATATATATGTATATCTATGTATTCGTGTATATATATATATATATAATGTATACATATATGTATATGTGTATGTACCTGTCTTGGTAGATGGGCTTTTGTGTGCATTCTGATCGTTTGCGTGTGTGGGTGGGTGTGTGGCTCTTTTTGCCATTCCGTCCGTGCTGCCGCTGTCCGCACCTTCGTGTCTCCGTTTTTGTCGCCGTCTCGTCTCCCTCACCTCCGTGTCTCTCTTCCGGTTTCCCTCGGACTCTCCTCCTGCGCCCCTTTCGTCTCGTCTCCTCCTCACTTCCGTTTTCTCCGCATCTCGGCGGATAAATTCGGACGGACACGTGGACGGGGACGTACAACACCTGCACGCCTCGAAGTCTCTCGAGACCGGCGGCAGGCCAACCCGAGACAAGCGCCCGCGCGCGCCGCCAGCGGAGAGACTCTCTGCAGAGTTCGCATACATGCACGTTTCCATATACATATATATATAGATATATACGTGTATACGTACACATATACGTATGTCTACATCTCCATATATATATATATACGTGTGTGTAGGTATGTGTGATGATGGCCACGTACAACTACGTGTTAAAGTATTTCTGTTTCTCTGGAAATGTATTTGTGTGCAAATGTGGAGACGAAACAGCTTTCCTGCTGACTCCTGGGGAGCGAAAATGTCGCCTTGTATTTCCTCTCTGCATGCGTCTCCTCCTCATCTACGGAGTTGCAACTGCCTGCAGAGAAATTCGCTGACGCACGGCACCCTGCTGGCGGCGCGGGTCTCGTCTTGTTGCGCTGTTATAATAATATGAGGGACTCATGGGGGGACGGATAGACGGAGACAGACGGAGACAGGCAGACACAGCGGGACAGAGACACACAGGCGCACAGACACAGAGACAGGGACACATAGACACAGACGCAGGTGTCCATTTCAGAGAAGAAGAGCCATCATTTGTAATAGGGATTGTCGTGGGGTCGCAATCTTCTACCGAGACAGAGACAGAGAGACAAGGAGAGAGACGTCGTTCCGCACATTTGTAGTGTACTTCCTTTGCAGAGTTTTTCTTTTGGAAGCGCGTAGATGTCCGCAGGCAGCTGTGTAGGTGTCGGGGGGGGGAAGGGGCGGGCATGCATGAGAGCGCTATCCAACCTCTGTGCACAAGTGCCCGGATATATATCAGAGAGAGACAGGGAGAGACAGAAGCAGCTGCCTCACCGTCCACGTGAGTTTGTGCGGGCTCTTGCAGGGGTTCTGTATGTCAAGAATATGTGTAGGTACATATATATGTATGTGTGAGAGAGAAAGGGAGAGAGGACAGCAGCTGCCTCTTGGCGCAGGTGTCTCTGTGTAGGTGCCCGTGGATACATCAGGACTATTCGTACGCGTATGGGTGGACGGTACGGGGCGCTACTGCTGCTGCTGCTGTCGCTTGCAGGCGCGGGCGGTGGCCGATGAAATTCTTCCCCCGTCGTTCCTAGCAGATCGCTTCCGTCTGCACTACGGAGGAGCCGGGGGCATGCGCGTCTTGAAGAAAGTCCAGAAGTGGATGTCTCGACAAAATGCCATTGCTGCACGCATGCGCAAGGTATAAAACACAGCAAGAGCCACCCCACGCGCCAGCTGCCCTGCTGAGGTTCCCGACGCATGCAGAGCAGAACAGAGAGACGGGGAGACACCGAGGAAGGGAGACACGGAGACACCGAGGAGGGGAGACACGGAGACGCCGAGGAAGGGAGACACGGAGAGACCCGGACAGCGAGAGGGGGAGACAGAGAGACAGCGCAGAGAAGGGAGGGAAGGGGGGAGGGGATTTGACTGCTGCTGCTACGCTTCACAGAGAGACACAGAGAAACAAGAAGACGAAGAAAAGAGCAGAAACATCTGGTGCATGCGTGCCATGCATACACACACACATATACGGCATTTCATCCCCGTGCATATATATATATATATGTATGTGTATACAGGAGGAGAGTGAGAGAAGGAGAGGAAATCAGCACGTGACAGATGCTTTTAGTAGATGAACTGTGGGGTGCTCGGGTGCCATTTTCTCTTAAAAGAAGGACGTGCACCGAGGTTCTAAAAGCAGCACTCTCTGTGTAGGGAGTCTTCTTCCACACGTGAGGACGGTTTCTGTATAGATCAGTAGAGATATGTGTGTATACGTCTGTACAGAGGGAAGAAAAGGAAATCTATATATAAACACACATAAATGTAGAGATAAAAAGGTATATATGTGTGTGTCTGTACAAAGACGCAGAGAGAGACCTCTATATACCTTTCCGTCTACGTGTGTGAATCTCGGTGCGCAGTAGGAGACCGATATATATATTGTGACTACAAATGTACACACATATATATATATATGTGAACGTAAGGAGAAATGTAGTAGCTGCTCTATGTAACCATGGGGATCTACAGTTATATATGTATATATATATATGTACGGAGATAGATAGGTATTTCGGCGTATTACTTGTATATATAGAGAGAGATAGGTAGGCAGGTAAAGAGATAGATAAACAGATACAGAAAAAGGTAGATACATGGACACATAGACAGACACATGAATTCCGTTGTAGAGACGTGGAGAGCGGCATACGTGCAGGTTTCTGCGCTGCGGTGTGGGCCAGGTCTGTGTGCATGGGCGTAGATGTTTTCACGACTTGTAGGGAGACATTATCTTCCCGGAGTTGCAGAGCGGCTCCCTTTTCCCGCGGCCAGCAACAAGCCAAGGGGCCAGGCGTTTCTATTTTTCTATCTTTTCCCTTCTGCTGAAAACTGCCGCTGCTGCTTACCACAACAAGAACGAAGAGGAGGATATCTGCGAAGACAGATACGCGGACGGAATACAAAGAGTCGCAGGAACATGAGTATCCGCGCCTCTCTGCTGCTGCGGGTGCTGCCGCTGGTTTTCGCGCTGCTGCTGCTGCTGGGGCTTTTTTGCTGCTGCTGCTGCTTCTTTTGAAGAAAGAGAAGCAGCCTCGCCGCATGCGCACCAAGTGCTGCAGCGACAGAAGAGACAGTTTGCTGGCACCTACACACGTGGCTCTCTGCCGGTGCCGCTGCCGCCGCAATAAAAGAAGAGACGCAACGGAGACGCAAGTTTGCAGGTGGCGCAGCTGCTCCTTTTTGTAGGAAGATAATAAAGAGAATCCACAGAAGAAGCAACGCATGCGCCCTGTCTTTGCTGGTCTTGCTGCTGCTGCTTTTTCTTCTCCATATATATGTCTTCCACGCCGTGATTTCGTACCGGAACATGTGTAGCTGCTGCTGCTGTTTCTGACAAAGTACTCGGCAGTGCGCGACGCCGTCCCGTGCGCGTTGTTCACAACCCGGCTGCTGCAGCAACTCCCGCAGCAACAGCACCTGTCGACCTGCTCCCTGTCCTCCTGTGCTGCTGCTGCAGCTGCTGGTGCTGCTGCTGTTGCTACCCCTACTACTGCGTGTGCGGCTGCTGCTGTGCTGCTACTGCTCTGTGTGTGTGTGTGTGTGTGCTGCTGTGGGGGCCCCGCCGCGGCTGCTGCTGCTTACACGTGCAGGTGTGGACGGGGACGGATCCAGATAAGAAGGAAACTACGGAATTTAAAGAGAAAGTGCGAGAATGCCTCTACGAGTACTTCGAAGTGCTGGACCTTCCCGACTGCGTCCAACGGCTTGAGAATCTGGAGCCCTCTCCCGATCAGGTGTGCTGCTGCTTCCCTCTTGTCCGCAGCAAGAGCAGCAGCAGCAGCAGCAGGGCAGCAGCAGCAGCAGCGCAGCATCCGCGCGGAGATTGTTGCGGAAGAGCAGCACGACGGCCGAGCAGGGGGGCAACAGGAAGACAGCAACAGCGGAAAAAAGAGTCGTAGTTGCGAGGAGAGACGAGAGCACGAACGCGGGGAGGCGCAGCAGCAGCAGCGGAACGGTCGTCGGAGCAGGGGAGACGCAACAAGGGAGGTCGCGGCAGGGTCAATAGCAGCAGCAGCAGCTGGACCCGGGTACTTGCTGAGGTTCGAAATGTCACAGGTGGCGAGTTCTGTTTTTCTCCTCACGTTTGACGAACATGGGTGAAGAAGATTTGTTTCCTTTGGCAGATGTGTGAGGCTTGGCGCTTCTGCTGCCGACCCCTGCAGCGTCTGCATCTGCGTCTGCGGTAGACGCAGGGCCCCCTCCCAGCAGCGGGCGAAGTTCACTTTTAGCTCGAATTTGACTGCGCTGACGTAACTTCTGAGAAGCGTCATTTTGGCTGCGAGAGTCTTCGTACGTGCAGCAGAGAAAAGGCGTGTTCTTGCGACTCTTTCCACTTCTTTCGGTCCTGCGAGACAGACAAAATTGGCTGGGGAAAACCTATGTGTGTGCGTCTGTGTATATTATGTATATATGAGTAAGAGAAAGGATGGACTCTACAACTCTCTTCAACCCATCTACAGCACTACTACGTGTGCATATGTATATCGCCGTCCTTCGAACGTGCGCGGCGCCCTGCTTCTTGCAGGGGGCGTCTGCGGTGGTGTTTTCTACAGAGCTAGTCTGTCGGAGAGACGAACATGTGTAGTTGACCTGGGTGAACTATATATGTATATATATGTGGGGGTATATAAGGAGCTGCATGCAGAGGCCGCACGCGCTTACGCCGCAGAAACAGAATATGGCGGCAGGCGTCTTCTGGGCGTGCCTCTCCTCTTGAAAGGTTGGTGATAAGAAGGACATGTAGACATTTGTATATATAAATGCGAATCCCCGGTGCAGGAAGCAGGGCGCCGCGCAGGTTTGTAGGACGGCGATACACCTGTAGTAGTGCTGTAGACGGGTTGAAGAGACTTGTATAGTCCGCCATTTCTCTTCCATATATACATATATATATATGCATACAGACGCACATACATGGATTTTCCCCAGCCAATTTTGCCTGTGGTATACATTATATAGGTACATGATATGATATATACGTGATTCTTTGTGAAGCGAGATGCAGAAAGGCGCCGCCGGAAACGTAGACTCCCCCCACGACAGGCAAATCTCCCACGCGGTGTGTGGACGCTTGCGAACGGCGGCGGGGTCGCCAGCTGCATGAGGTGCATTGACAGCTGCATGGGGTGTGCTGACAGCTGCGTGAGGTGTATTGACAGCTGCATGAGGTGTACTGACAGGTGCTTGAGGTGTATCGACAGCTGCGTGAGGTGTGCTGACAGCTGCGTGAGGTGCATTGACAGCTGTGTGAAGTGTGTTGACAGCTGAGTGAGGTGTATTGACAGCTACGTATGGCGCTGTGTCCGCATTATCGGGGGGGACTAAAGCACGTGTTGCTTGAGGTGTACAGACAGCTCCTGGGGTGTACGTAGACCGCTAGATGCAGGAGATTAGACTGACATTGGTAAGTGGCTGACTGCTCTTTTTTTGCTTGCGCAGGCGGCCGAATTAGTCCGTAAAGTGCTGGTGGTTTGTATGGAGAAAGCAGCAACAGGGACGAGCTCTGGCAATGCGGAAACTGCCGCTTTCAAGTTGCTCAGGGAGTTGTTGAAGCACGCCTACATCGATGAAGAAATGATATACAAAGGTTTCGACCAGGCCAGAAATCTCATTGCGGAGGTGCGTCACACCCTCTTCTTCGTATCCGTCTTTTCTTCACGACTTCTTATCTCTTTTGCTGCCCAACGTACAAATACATATAAGCGCGTACATCGAGTATGTGTGTGTAGACAGATACTTCTTTCCGCTGTCACGTATACGACGTATGTACGTGTGCCAATAATATATATGCACAAACCTTTACAAATGGATCTACGTGTACACGTGTTTAACCCTGCCATCCGTCGGGGTGGTGCAGGGAAGCGGCTGTCGCTGTTTGGCAGTTGTTAGCGAAACTGTATATATATATATAGATGAATCTATAGGTAGACCTGGGGGTGTATTATGGGCAAGTGCCGTCGTCGTAGGGCTCACGATCACTGCCCTTGCGGTGTGCGTACACCTCAGGGAGGCACCGCCCACACAACCGCACACACAGCACGAAGTGAGAGAACGCAGGGCAGTAGTGTCTTAGGACAGCAAATGAGTATGTGGTGCGGCATGCAGAAAAGCGCTTGATGTTGTGAAGTTGTCAAGCGTGCCGAGCGGTTGCTGCTTCTTGGTGTTGTCGACTCATATGCGGCGGGGGAGGATTCTCGCTGCTGGCTGCTGCAGAGCGATGGGTGTGTGTGTCTCTCTGTCTCTCGGCCTGCCACAGATAAAACTGGATATCCCGGACGTCGAGACGCAGCTCCCCAAGCTGGTGGAGGTCGCCTGCCTGCAGGGGATGCTGCCCGCGGACTTCTGATGCGACGGCTGCATGCGCGCAAGCGACTCTTGAAAACAGCGCAGGAAACCCGCGCCTCTCGTCGAGAAGCGAGATCTGGAGAAATCTCGCAGCTTCCCGACGCCCAGCAAGGTCCCGCGTAAAAAAATAACCGTACGGATTGGTGTGTACGCCGACCGACCCGTCTCCTCTGCATCTGCACAGAGAGTTCTACCGTCATAAGAAGAGAGTCTGCTAGTCGCGGAAGTTCTTTTCCGACTCAGAGTTTCAGAAACGTGTGTGTTGTGAGGCAGGTAGAGGACTCCTAGCGATTTTTTCTGCCCTCTTCCCCCGTATCCTGGCGCTGCGACGTGTTTCGCGTGCATGTGCGTGGGTAGACGTTTGTTCTCAGGAAGGTAGAAGAGTCTGGGCGCGATTCTGCTGTACTTTTTCTTCTAGCTGGCGCCCTACGTCCTTCGCGCGCCGGATGCTGCTGCCCGTGCATACAGCGAGGGCTTTGCTACGGCCTGCGATGAATAGCGGCACTTTTTTCACGCTCTGTGGAAGTGCTCAGAGAACGTGGTCCGATGTATGCGACCACGGAAAACAGAGCGAATGCTTGTGGGCCCGTCACGAGGGTTGTGGGCCCATCAGCATGCGTCGTGCCTAAGAGAATCTCTATGTATATGGATGCCACACGGTATGTGTGCACGCATATGATGTCTGCGTGCGCGCTTGCATTCGCTTAAGACGGGACGTGCATACTTGTGCGATTGCAGGTGCGTGGCTGCATTTCTGCTGAGTCACAACTACGACTGGGGTTTGCTGCCTTAGAAAATATCAGTTGCATGCGGCAGAGTGCGCGCGACTGTATCCTCCCTGCGAGGACGCGGAACTGGGGGGGGGGTGGGGGAGGCCTGTGTGCACCTGCGCCTGAGTTGTGCACGTGTGCACATGCAGGACGACCGCACGGGACAGCAGCTGCTATTGCTGCTGTATCTTTTCCAGAATGAACAGGTAATATTCACTTGTAGGGAGGACCTTGCGACCGAAACATTTTGACTCAGCGTGCACTCCGCGTTTTCTTTCCTCTGTTGGCTGACGTCTTCCATCTGGTCAGGCCACTGCGAAGGATTATTTTTTTTCTGTGATGCAAATCACGCCTCACGCTGGGTGTATCTTTGTGCGACATGCAGAGCACACGCTATAACACATCTGTGCTGGGCTCGTGCAGAACACGCTCGCTGGGTGTGCGGATTACGTACATCGGAGAGTGAAAGGTTGGTCGGAGGCTGCGGCCGGTAGAATTCCATTTTTTGCGCAGTGGCCTCCACAACCAGTGCATGTTGACGTTTCCGGAGTATAGTTTTGCGATTGTCCTTCCTGTGCTTGAGTTTCTGTTTAACAGTGACCAGGGTCACTGAAGATAAAACAAACCATCAACAGGAGAAAAAAGACGGATATCACGCACTGACCTACGTTGGTGCATACGTGAATGCTGTTTCAAAACGAGGAGCTCTTTGCAAAGACTGCATCAAGAATTCGCAGCACGTGCCGGTAGCAACGCTGGCCTGCATAACTACGTGTACGGTTCTCAGCCGGCCTTCCCGCACACACGGGGATACGGGCAACAAAGCAACTCGTCGCACGTTAATATGGTGGTATCAAGAAAAGCACTATTTCTTCGGTGTGGTTTTTCTATTGGCGGGTAGTTCGCACCTACAACTCAATTTACAGACGGATGCACTGACATCCTTGTGAACTAGATGATGCGGCGTACAGAAAGTACAATTAGATTTTTGTTAATATGGTGGTATCAAGAAAAGCACTATTTCTTCGGTGTGGTTTTTCTATTGGCGGGTAGTTCGCACCTACAACTCAATTTACAGACGGATGCACTGACATCCTTGTGAACTAGATGATGCGGCGTACAGAAAGTACAATTAGATTTTTGTCAATGTGGTGGCAGCGTTGACTGAAGCCCCGAGCAACGTATCTGCTAGTCGAACTCGGATATAGAGAAATCAAGTCCCGACGAACGCAGTGTGATGCTTTTTAATTCTTGAGGCAGCCGGGGGAGCTGTGCTGTGCACACTGAATTCCATTGCAACGGATAGACCGCACACGCGGACAACACCCCAACCTGCAAGAACCGGAACTCGTCAGACGCATGAATGCGATCGATCGACGACGGGGAGTGTTGTTTTTTAAAGGAGAGCTGACAACGCCACTGTCACTCTGAGAAGACACGGAGGAAATTCGACGAACGCACTACAGTGTATACGTTTTTGGATGCCTACGGAGTGTTACGCTTGTCACAAAGAGATCCACTGTCACAAAGAGATCCACAAAAGGCGCACTGCTTGAAGTTGCACACCAGTCACATTTTCCTGAGCTCTGCAGTGCAATCGCAGCTGCAGGGAGAGACAGGACTACGTACGTTGTGCACACAAACCGGCACTTCCGAACAGGTGCACGTTCGCTGCTGCGCAAGCAGGTTGCGGGGGCCAGTGACAAATGATGCTGTGTGTACGGCAATACTAGCCCGAAGCGTGGTAGCGAGCTCCCAAGACGTGACAGCTTGAATGTCATGAGGTTGTCACTACTTGCAAAGAATGAGGCTTCAGGTGTGAAGTAGTGATAACCGTGTTTGCAGCAGAACTGCGAGATCCTTTGTTCCTTTGTACTGAATCCATAGCGTGACCACCGCATCGGATAGGATCTCACGTTGACGCACAGAGAAGTATGCATGTCCAGCCAGAGCGTTGACATGCATGTATGGCGAGAATGTCCTTCGTTGAGAGCGAGAAGGGCAGATCGCGCATAACGATCCACGCGTACGTGCTTGCGACAACGTGTGTACTTGAGTGGTAACTGCTTGATAGCTATTAAACATTCTTCAGTGGAGACAGGTGCAGACGTCGAGGGATGTAAACACAAGCGGATGCACTTACTTGTACGTGTAGACATATGCCGCTGTTTCTCTTTGCCTCGATACGTGCGTACGCACATATACATGTGCGTCCATCCGTGGAATGTCTCCAAAAACTAAAAGACTCGACTGCATGTGTTACTCAAGTGCAGCATAGAGTTCTCAAGCTGCAAGAACACTGACAAAGACAGCTGTGCACACGCACGTCGACAGTTTTACCATCCCGACCAGCGAAACTGTATCTGCACCTGTGAAAGGTATTGACCGCGGCCGAGAGAACTATGCTGTGAGTACATGCAGAATAATTATTACGTGCAGCTACACATTCGGTACGCGCACACGCGTGCACCTCTGTACAGTTATCCCGAGACACATATATGTACATCTACGCACGTGCGAGATAGAGAAATTCCTTGGACGGAGTTTAGGATGCTGCTTTCAAGTGCACTGTTGAGGCCTTGCTCGAAGGGCTGTGGATTCAAGTTTGTTACTTTGCTTCCATTCGCTTGATGCGGATGGGGAGGAATTCGCATTACATGAGGAAACGCCGTAAGCATCAGTAACGTGCAAAATGAATCGCTTTGAAAACAAGGTGCTAATTTTTTCTGTGAACATACTTGGAAAAGTTGATGTGTACTGCTAGCGGCCTTCTGCGTAGGAGGTACAGTTTAGCTTCACGAATTAAAAAAGTCCCTAGCGATTCACACTGCGAATAGAAAATCATTGCTAGTTCGACCACTAACAAATGACTGCTTCTTCATGCAGCAGTCCAGGGAAGCAAAAAGTTTATCTCGTTATGCTGGTGGAGTGAAGTGAATACCTCGTGGGATGTGGGTAGCTCGCCAACACTATTCTCAGTGGGCCACGCAGCCTTGCTGCACACGCGAACGTACAGGAGCTCCACTACAAGAGAGTAGCACATAGCACAGTAATACGTTCTGTTTCCAGAATCAACATGGTAGGGTGAGTTGCAATCTATTCAACGCGTCCTAGCTGCTCTCTGTTAGGGGCGATCGCAGGTCCTGACTTGTCACGCTCTCTGCATATTCTGTTTCTCGCTTTTGGTCAATCCCTGGCGCATAGCGATATGTGCGGGTTTGTGCGTTTGTCTGTTTCTGTTCATCTCGCCGAATACGAAAATACGCGCTCACGTACACGCAGTTCCTCATCAGTACACATATGAGCCAGTGTGTCCGATTTCCTGTTCGCAGCGCTTCTGGCAAATTACTTTTGAAATGGCGCGCAATATCGCGAGAATGCGAGCGCTAGCCGTGGGTCAAGTGATGGCAGCACCAAGTGTTTGGTCGCTGTGCCCAAAGTCCAGGACGTTGCAGTCGCGTAGTTGTTGTGCGTCTATTCACCACCGAGAGACCATCTACAAAACTAGTATGTCCCAGAAAAAGTGCTACCGGTGTTCGGTTGGCGCTACACCCGTGTGGGTGAACACGACGGCAGCTTGGAAAGATCTTTTAAGTAATGGAGAACGGTGACAGTCCTCTCAGGTGGCCGCCATCACAGATTCCGACGGTGGCTCGACCATCATTCAGTTGCTGGCCTGGAACGTAGCAGGAAGCATCGATGTAAAAACTCAGCTGCAATCTCCTTCGTGTCCCCCCAAAGCTGGCATACGCCCGATGCGCTAGGAGTCACATTTTTTTACTGTGTAACGCACCAGGATATTTCTACCCCTTCGCACGAGCGTTTTTACAAATGTCTGCGTTGAGGTTGCGCTCGCGCGTATAGCAGTGGAAGGGACGCACAAATAATCGTGCAGGCGGGAGTGTACGTACAGGGACCACGCTTGCAATATTCGAGTCACGCACTGCACACTGCGGAGGCGCACCGAACGGCCAACTAGCCAACGCCGTCGAGGTGTTGGTGCACGAAATCTGTAACTACAGAGGAAGGCCGCTAGCTAGCTAGATGCGCCGCTCCCCTTTTTCAGCTGCTCCATATTTTCGTAACACTTTAGTCTCGTCGCGAACTTGCACTAGATTCCCAATCACATATAGCCTGAGCGACGAGCAAACGGCGAGCACACCACTGAGCGACGCGTGCAGGTGGGGAACTCGTTACGAATACGGGGCTTCGCGGGCCGGATGCTCCACGTCGACCAATCAAGTGAAAGGGCATTTCTTTGCTCGGAAGCTAGTGATGCTGCCAGAAAAGTAGCCTCGGGAAGGGATGCTGGGGTGCAGCGTCCACTCCGGTATCACAGAAGGTGATCTTTTTGTTAGAGACCTTGAATCTGTAACGTCGTCCACTCCGGTACCGGAGATGCCAGATTCTTCACAACTCTACAGAAGATGGACACTGTCAGAGAAGCGTGTACTGTCCAGAAGAAAACACGGCAGGACACGACTGCGCGAGACACGTGAGGTCCAAGTACGTCAAGGGCGAGGCTAGCAGATAATTGTGTGATTCATCTCTTCGCAAGGTTCCAAGCTGGTGGCTTACTTGCGTAGTGCCCTTCGACATATTCCGCAATATTTCGGGCAGTAGTTTCGTGTGTCGTTGCGATTCATGCGCACCACGCTCTGTGTTTAGGTGCCGTGGTTTGATTTCTGCGACCTTTGTGGGTCAGGTTCCGCCTGAGAGTGCTTCGCTTCCACGGCTCCCGTTGTAGTTTTGTCTCACCTACATAATACCACGTCACATTTCACCGCCGTTGCCTCCACTCACTACAACTGAGCTCAATGGCTTCTCATACGTCTTCGCCTGCCGTGCCGCCGTCGAAGGCAGCGCCTTCCAGCACTGTCACTACTAAGCAGGGACTCGCTGCGTCTGAAACAGCTACGGCTGCTGCTGCCACCGCCGAGGCCACAGCGGCAGCCGCCGCAGCTGCTGCCACAGGAGCTGCGATTCCGACGGAATTAAAGAGTGAGGTCTGGCCGTATCCATTGAAGCTCCCAACATTCCCTCTTGACTTCGACTTATTGCGCAACCCAAAGTTGTCCATCTTTCACGATGCGTGTGGACACCCACTCATGCGGTATTACTGGCCGGCAAGCACCGCGACAGCAGAGGCTCCATCTCTGCAGTCACCCACAAACTCTGCGGCTCGCGCACGTGGAGTTGTGGTGCTTGTTCATGATGAAGGAACGCACACGGTGTTCGACTGGTTGAAAAACGCGCCCTTGATATGCAGTAGTAGGGAATCAACTACAGGAGCGGTAGAAGAATCCGCAGGCGTGCTTTCACCAAAAAACCGACGTAATACACCCGAACATCTTGCCGCTCCGCCACCACTCGAAATCGATCTGAGCTGTTCTGAATCCAGTCTTGACATCAAGGCGGCACTGCAAGAAACAACAACAGCGGTAGTAGCGTCTCCATTACCAAGTGCAGATGAAATATTTTCTATGGGGGGAGTCGCTGCTGCGAAAGAAGCTGAAGCGGTGCTGAAAGGCAAGAAAGGAGACGCAGCAGCAGCTGAGGCAGCAGCAGGAGCAGCTGCAGCAGCAGCAGGAGCAGCTGCAGCAGCAGCGACGGCGGCCGCAGCAGCGACAGAAGGGATAGCCTCACTGTTACCCGCCCCCCCACTCTTTCGCGATTTGCCGCAGAGGCCTTTGCATGCAGCACGAACAGCATGTTACGAAGGATCGTGGGTGGAATTGTTCAACGCTGCAGGCTTTGATGTGCATGCAGTGGATTTGTTGCAGCATGGGTTGTCTGGATTGGTGGAGCGTCAGCAGGAGCGACAGCGCAGGCGGCGCTGGAAACATGAGAGGAAGAGCCGAGAAGCCGTCGCAAGCGGTGGAGACAGCATCAAAGAAGGAGATGAGGAAGACGCTTCTTTTTCGTTTGACTTGCTAGCCGATGACCTTTGCAGTTTGCTCGAGGATATCTGTCGTTTCTCGACACTGCCGATTTTCTTGCTGGGTCAAGGCATTGGAGCGACAGCAGCAGCACGTGCAGCAGAACTGTTAGCAAAAAGGGGGAAGTTAGGAAAGCCACATTTGATGCGCTCGGCGGCAGATGCTGCGGCTCAGTCTGCAGCTGATCTGACACCAGCAGAGAAATTGCTCTCTGTCGAACCTATCACACCTGGCTACGAAAGTGTAGCTGCGTCGCCGTTGCTCGCAGGTGTACGGCACGTAGGGAGAGAAACGATTCTTCCTGTGCAGCATGTGGCTGTGCAAGCAAGACCGATACCGCTTGCTGGGCTAGTGCTGCTGTCGCCTGTGCTGCAGTTGAGAGAATCGGTGGCTTTAGAGCAGATGGTCAGTATTACTGGGGCGGCAGCCAGACGAGAGAAGGCGCGGCAGCGAAAGCACACCGAGCAGCACCCGCAGCAGAAGACGGAGGGGCGGGATGCAAAAGAAAGGCGCTTGAGTGGAGAATCGTACACCAGCGAGCTAGAGCACAGCACGAGTGCAGAGGAAGAGGAAGTGGAAAAAGACAGCAGCACTCAGAAGGGAGAACAGAAGGGTTCCTCATGGGATGTACTGTCCTGGTTGCTGCGGCGCCCTGTAGAGAAAAGTCCACCACTGCCGGCGCGATACGGTGTCCGTCTGCGTCGCCATCGACATCCACGTGCATCCCAGCACGTGCTGCTGCCGCCTCTCGATGCAGAGGAGGCGCAGCAGCTTGCACGAGAGAAAAAGTTTGGTGCTTTGTATGAGAAGCTGTATTTCCGTGACCGTTTGACAATTAAGACTCTGCTTCCGTATAGGCAGCTAGTAGAATTGCGTAAAGGCGTGTGCCGTACACTGGGTGATGCGCGGTGGCTGCTAAGACCGATAGAGAGAGACTCGCAACAGCTCTCGACCGTTGCTACGTGGCAGGAGCAGTATCAAAAATGGAAGCAGACAATAGCCAGGCGAGTGAGAGAGGGGATTCTGGGTAGAGCTGCGTCGGGAGATCAGCTGGGACAGCAACAGGGTGTGCTTCCTTTTTTCATCGAAGAAGATCCGCTGGCAGGGATCGAGCCTTCGGTTGACTTGGCTCCTTGGCTGCAACCGGAAACACCTGCTGCAGCTGCGGCTGGGGCTGCTCCTGGCGCTGCTCTTGCTGCTGTCTCCGCTGCCGCGCGGCAGGCCGAATCCGCAGCAGCACGAGAAGCGGCACCGCAGCCACAGGAGGAAGAGGAAGATGAGGTGCAACAGGAAGCAGATGCTACTGAGGCTGAGATCCGCAGACGCAGACAACTAAGACGCATGCAGATGGCATTCTACTTGAAAGTGCTTGTGGTACAGGGTATGACAGCACCACAACAGGTAGAGTATGCGTGCTGCGGGTGCAGTCCCAGCACCAAAGCGCTCCCCGCTGATCGGGAAGTTGATTGCTTTGCTGAAGCCCCGGACGTGCAAGGCGTTGTCTCTTTCTATCGCAGTCTCGGAGGCAAAGGGAGCGTAGCTCGGAGAATTTTAGCGCAGCATGGGCAGCTGCCGCCACCTGCACAGAAGAAGAAAGAACGCAGAGGCAGATGGCTTGCCGATTGCTGCAGAGGTATTGGGGATGGTGACGCTGCTGCTGCTGCTGCGCTGGCTGCTGCTGCAGCTGCAGAAGCCGCGCAGACGGACAGTTTGGTGCTGCTGGACGTAGGAAGCGAAGAAGGACGCATGGGGGACGAGTCGGAGTGGGGAGAGGAAGACGAGACGACAGAGACCGTAGCAGAAGACGAAAGATATGACGACATTTCGCAGGCAAGTGGAGGGGAAGCAGGTGCAGAGCTCGAGGGCATTGAAGGTAGGGAAGCGGGCGCACGTACCGCTGCTTTTGCCTCCGCTGCGGGAGTGACTGAAAGAGCAGCAGGCGTCCCCTCCCCCCTCACGATGTTGCCTGCTGCTGCTACAACCGCAGCCCCACGCCTTCCACCGGCAGCCGCAGAGGAAGGGGGAGACGCAGCCGCACCAGCGGGAACGTGGAGGGGCAGCGAAGTGTCGAGCAACGCTGCTATCGAAGCCCGCTATGCTGCACTGCAGGAGGAGCGTGAGCGGCTGGACGAAAACCTGCGCCTGCTTGACGCAGATGCGGAGCCCCCTACACGGACACCAGCAGCAGGGCCAGCGGCAGCAGAAGAGCGCTCGATCTTGCGTCGTCCTTCTTCGGTATACAAAAGCGTATATGAACGTGATTTGCTTCGCTATGGCACTACTGTTCGTCTTCCTGATAGCCCACTGCCGCTGGGAGAACCGAGTATCACCACCGCAGATTTGTGCCGGAATTTGTTGCTGGGGCAGTGCGGGGGCATGCTGGGAAGAGAAAAACAGGGACTGTTGGAGGCAGCAACATCAGAGGCATCTCTTGGTGTAGGAAAAACGGAGATTGAAGGGCCTCGCCACGAGCGCCTGAAATGGGTGAAGGAGTATCCGGTGTCGTGGCAAAATTGCGCTGGGGGATTGTTGCTGCCGTACGCCTGCATGCAGGCTCCATGTGAAGCGACTGCACGCGTGCAGGTAGTGGAGGAAGTAAATGCGCCAGTTATCGTGGTTGAGAAAATTATCATGCATGAAGCTACTGATGCGTTGAAGGCTACGATTGCAGAAATAGAGGCACGCGAGCAGAAGCAGAAAGGAGTTGGGAAACCAGTGGCTCCAACTGGCGAGAAGGGCCCCGTTGAGCACATGGAAGCTCCCACAAAGCTTGCAGCAGCACCAGATAAGTTGAAAAAGCGGCTTCCGCGAATTATGCAGTCCTGGCGAAGAGTAGGAGGGATAGTTGTGGATAGTAAGGGAAGGCAGGTGCCTCTGGAACAAGTAGAAGAACTCCGTGTGCACTATCCTCGTGAGTACATGAATCTCTTCCTGTACGGCGCTACGTCTGAAGCTGCTGCAACAGTAGCCGGAGCTGCAGCAACGGAGGGCATGAGTCGCCGACAGATCACTCTTTGGCTCCTGCCTGAGGTACATCACCCTGCTCTTTGTCAGGCAGACGAAGAAAACAAAATAGGCAAAGAAATACTTAACAAATGGCTGCTCCCTGCTTTGGAAGACCTGCAGCGGAGTGAGGCTCTCTGGCAGGGCAGCCAAGTGCGGTCGCAACTGCGAAAGCAGCTCTCTAATCCGAGTGTTGTGCATCCGACAAGTGTCTGAAGGGAGGCTGAAGAAAGGAGAGCAAGAGAGAGGAAAAGGCTCGGTGATTTACAGGTAGAGTATAACTATCTTCCTATGCACGCGTGAGTGCACGACCTGTGTACGCGTGGAGCGTGGAAGCCATATGCAGCACTGCTGCAGGAGGGCGAGGAGGAGCTGGACACCAGAAAGGTCGAAACGCGTAGCACGCATATATATATATATGCATATATATGTAAGTCAAAGACCGATGCGTAGCAGGAAGCTCCTACACACAGGGATGAGGAGACATGATGATACAGAAATAGGGGGGGAGAACGCGCAGCTTTACGCCAAGGACGGATTGAAGGTCTTATCATACACGTATAAACCCACAATGAAAGACGATTTCACGCCTGGGTGTTCGGGGAAAAAAGATTCAGTACACGGGTTGAGAGGCTTACACAGGCCTGACGATACACAGTAACATACGCGGAGAACGCAGAACACCTTTCAGAAGGAACGCATACGTTCATGTGCATATGCGTACGTACATATACAAATATATACATATATCTATCTATCTCTCTCTCTCTATCTATCTATATATATATACATAGAGGAGTGGACAGAGTGCGAGACAGATAACGGGCAGAGATGCTCGCAAATATACAGACAACTAAATGGAGTGTGAATGTGTACTTTGTGCCACTTTCGCTCACACAGATGATGGGGCAGACACGCGTTGACGTGCACCTCGTACTGCGTCTACGTGTTACTTTTGAAAGGCATGAAATGGCTCTCGTGTGTCTTCTGGTACAAAGAGGACCAATCGAAGAGGGAAAGGAAGACAGACAAAATCTTCACTGGCTGAATGCACGCCCTTTTGTGGTTCCCAAGGCAATGAAAACAGACACGCTGAATCGTCGTGTATACTCTACGTATATTTGTATGTATCTGTTACTGCGTCAATGAATATGTCATTATTACGTGCTTGCGCGAATACGTGACGCGGCCTGTGCAAATACTTTAACTGCTACGTCATCTCCGTGACGAATAATTCGCGCCACATAGGCGTGTACAATAGTTGCGCACTCGCAGTTGCCGTTCTCCATGCGTTCACAGTGACGTATGCGCGCGTTCGTGGATTTGCGTCTACGTGCACAAATGAAAAGCGTGGGTACACTACATCCTACCCTGAACGTTGACACACCATGCGACTACGGCAGGCCAGATGTGTATGTGAAGATAGGAGTGGTGTACGAGTGTGCAAAGAAACTGCAGTAGCCTGCGTGTGTCCACGTGAAGGGGCTGCGCAGGCTTTCGGGGATAAAAGGGTGCAGGCATGCTCACGGGAGGCCACCGCGTGGTGGACAAACGTATATTGGTTGTCAAATACGTTTATTTGTGGGGGAGTACGCATCCGTGTACCGCTGGGGAGAAAAAATAACCAACACTATCTTATTCTACTTTTTCTAGTGCTGCCTGACGCAGCGTCACGCGTTTCTTCACAAGGTGCCCACTGGTTCCTCCGTGGCAGAGGCATATTTCCATACAATGGTGACTACGCATGTGGAGTCCGTTGTGCACGCAGGCGCTTCATTTGATCGGAGGCGGTAAAAAGGGGCTTACCTGGTTGTTTTTGCCTCTCTCGTCTGGGTCAGGAAGTTAAGTACACGCGTTGACACACACACGTGATTATCATGGGTAGAACTGCGTTCGGACTGCGACCGAGCGAAGACGCAAACGAATTTGTGTGGTGACATCTACACGCCGGCACTTACACAAAAACAGGAGAAAGCGTGAAGAAAATCAGGCGTTTTCTCCACATTCACGTCCCGAATGTGCATATGAAGAGGGGAGGAACCAAGATCGATTGAGGAGGAACATACGGGCAAGTAACGTATGTGTCTGTAGCCTTGCGCGCACACACGCGCAAACACTTATCCAGACAGAGAGATATACGAGCACATATACGCATTCAGTAAAAGTACACACACATACATACATATCAACTGTCCATACTCATCCAGAGGTACGTACATTTTTGCTTATGCTGTACGCGAATGTAGATATATGTGGATAAACGACCGCTAGTTGACAACCCTGAGACAGTGCACACTGACAAGGAGAAAGGTACGGTAAAAAGCAGTATGTTTACTGCCTTGTAGGGCGACAGAAGTGAAAGGAGGGGGAATGCATACCCCCATCAAACGTCAACATCTCGTTGTTGCCCTAGTTAACGTTTGCGCGGATTCTTCAGTGGGACGCAAAGAACTCATAGCAGTCTTAACATGCAGTCGCCTTCCTTACGCTACGACATAAAGTTTGAGTTGACTTTCAAGTTTGCAAGCACCTGCGAAACAACGCGAAGAGGCACGACTAGTATACAGCTGTAAACATATTTGAATGCTCTGCGATGCCGAGGCGTTGTCGAAGATCATCGACGCTGGACGACGTACCTAACACTCATTGTCGCACAACTCTGGGGATGTCGTCTGCCTATCTGGGAACTTGTTGACGAAGGTGAGCGAGTACGGAAGATATGAACGAACCTCCTTTACTGTGAGCGCAGGCAAAATCAGTATCTGAGTGCACATTTGTAGAATGGGAAATGTATTTCCTGTCACCCTAGAAGCATTGTTCACGGTGGAGGATCTATGCAGGAAGTCTGCAACGCGCCTGCAACAATTATTGAGTCCATTGTCAACGTAGCCAAAATCCAGTAGCGTTGCTGTTCGAGTGCACAGCATGCCTCAAAACTGGACAAACTCAAGAACAAGTATGCCGTGGCTTAAGAGCTTATTCTCGATTCGAAAAAGGACGCTGCGATGCTGGCATAATTTATGCCAGAAACTGGCACAATTTATGCCAGTTTCTTTGCAGCGCGGACCCAGCACCATCTTTGCAAGAACAGCTTCTCAAAATGCGGCTCACTTATCGGTGAATCATACTCGCTTTTATGCCTATTTACGGAGAGCGTTAATGCATAGAAATATGTGTGTATCTGAATGGGAAAAACAAGTCGTGAGTTCTGACACTTTATCTGCGTTAGTGCACTTGAACAGCTGCGACATCGAACTGGGTATGTAAGCATATTTACAAAACTGTGTTCGAGAAAGTAGACAGTCTATCGCCCTTGATGTATTCTTCTGTCTTGCGTAGAATATTAGACGCAGGTTTTGTGTCCAGCTGTCGTCTGTGTGAACGGATGATGGTATATACGTATGTGCAGGTTTGCAGGTATGCAGGTGTGTATGTGTCAACCTACTGTTACACGCTTATTTGCCCTATTTCGTCACCACGCGCTGCACAACGAATACATAGTGCATTTTAAATGGAATGAGCTCTGCCGTAGAGGGAGGTACAGTTGGCCATGTGACAAACCTATCCTTACTATTTCCAGCTGAAAGTGTACAAACTATGAGCTTAAGCACTACATGGGTTGGACTTTACCTACAGAACGAAGGCGCTGAGAGAGGAAAGTATGTAAGGAGGCATGAACAGCGCCCAAGGAGCCAGAGTGTGCACAGATGCATGTGTGCTACGCTGTGCACGGAGAAACATATTTGCCAGCGTGCACACTTCATTTAATATGAAAGTATACTTAAACGTACACACACATGCATAACGCAGGAAAAAATTATTGCCCTTGGGCGGTACGCATGTTACGCAGCAACTGCTGGTATCTGCATAGTTTTGTTGCGAGGATGCACAGGATGCAAAACCTCAGGAAACCGGAATTTCCAGACAATTGAACGCGTGCACGTTCACAATTTTGCATCACTTCACGGATGATAGTATATATTCCTCTGTGTGTACAACACGTATGAAGATGACATGGAATTGCACTCGACTTTCGAGCTCCGGTTACGTGGTGACAGGGGCATGTACACACGTGCGCACAAGTGATCACGGAGACACGTACAAAAGTGTACCCAGGCAAAATGCGTCAAAATCTGACTTTGACAAACAAGCAAAACACAGAGACGATCAACTGTTTCTGAAGCGTCTGCTAGGGCGGAACACGCACTTTCACGGACAAGCGTAGCTACAAGCCAGCTGAATTCCCCGTTGATCTCCCGTTTCGCGAATAGCAAAGAGATCAGTCGGTTGAACCACGGTTGAGCAAGTTATCATCACGTCACCTGTGAACTTTATCTTATCTCAAATCCTGAAAATCATTTCGAGAAGAAGTTTCTAGTAGGCTGCGGATATTAACGTGCCAGAATGCGGCATTCAGGCGCATACTTCACAACGCCTGCTTTCATATGAGGAGAACCGAAATGAGACTGAATATACCGCAACGAAATCTGACAAAAACATGCTTGTTCGTATCACGTAAACCTGCTGCTCCTTCATCCAGCGTTTCTGCTGTAATTTTCGACGACTGTGACGCAGTGTCACGTGATTTCCCTACCTCGTTGGAGCATTTATTACAGCGTTCCAACGTGTAGTCGCACGTGACAAGGTAACCGAGCGTGACGCAGTATCGATGGGCATCACCACTGCTACATCACGGTAGACTCAGTCCATAGACAGAATTGCAGCCGGGCCCGTAGAACCATTTACGGCAACTTCACAGGTGTGAAGACCATGTCCTACAGTAGTCCCATTGTTGCCGCAGTATTCATAGAGAGCGTGCATCCGGATAAGGTTTCCGCATTGTGTTGTTATTTTCTGCTGACACCTGTGACCTCTGTCGATAGAAAAGAAAGAGGTCTGCACTGACGCATCCTTATTTGAGAGAGGACACAACTAGTACAAGTGCAGCATTATGCGTTGTCGACGACGATTCGCCGTCACTGAAGAAACGCGAAACCGTGTTACGGTATAATGCGTACTTCGGCGGAAACTGCATTGAAACCTCAAGCGATTGCCATCGCTAGTTAAATTCACAGTGCAGTGTTGATGAGGACGTCTTATCGCGTCGAAGAAACGAAACACCGCGTCATGGTCCAGCACCACATTAAGCATCACGTTGTCTCACTGTGTGCGCTATACGAGCGCGGAAATACATACTTGCCCCAAGCTCCATTATTATTTCGGAGTGGACCACAAAAAGCTTATACCTGTGTTAAAACTATGCTACGCTGCGGTAGTACTATGGCCGCATATTTTCTTGTGACCAGGAAGAAGTCCTTTTTACCATTCCAAATTCAATGCGGTGATTGAAAGAACACTTTTCATGAGTTACTTTGGAGAGGTGTCAAAGATTCGAAAATGTTCTCCATGCGCTACTGTATAAAAAGCTTAGAATACAGACGCGAGGATTCTCACGCGTTGAGATGTGCATTACTGGTACTCTCCAGGGTGAAGATTTCCATTAAATGGACCAGGCTGGTTCAATCTGAACGACGGCATAACACGCTGTGCTACTCGTCAAAGAATGTTGTTTAGTTTTATGTGCACTGCAGCGCACACGAATAAATTTGCACCTGAGCGTAAGTCACCCTCTCGTGAAGCTGTCACTTTGTTTTCTATCCCTTGTCGATCACTGTTGCGCTGTGGGGTAACCTACAGATATATCAGTCTGTCATTCATAATCGATAAGCAGCGTACCTCGTGTGGCCTCTAACAGCGTCCTGGCGTGGCAAAATCAACAAGTAGCCAAGGTTTTCAGCGGTTTTCTATGACATCACCTGTGCAACGACTTCGTTTCTACAGTAAAAAAATATACTCCTGTGTATATACGCACATATATTTTGCGGCGTAATCCACTAAGGGTCTTCACTTATTCACAGGATTATAGAATTTGGAGGCTCGACCTGACTGAGGTCTCCTAGAAAGGATGGTACGAATTACGGACACTCGTCCTTCGGGCGACGCTTTTGGACACGTTACTGGCATCCCAGTCAAACAGGTTACTCTCGCGGCAACAACCCGTTGTTCGGTGCATCAGGTATCGCGTACGTTTTCCCATCTACACGTGTCCTCCTTACTTCATTTTTGACTAAAAGGCTATGTGTGGTAGTAGGTCCTCACAGCTGCGTGGAAGTCCGCCAGCTATTGTTCATACTCAGCACGCCATCACCGACACTGAGTCTTCTGCAAGCCATGGGTAAAGCACGACCGTTTGTTGTAGAGAACTGCTAGCCAGGAAAATGACGATAATATTTGGTGGGCTCTACAGTTTTATGTGTCTCTTTGCTTTTTCGTCTCAGCGTAAATCCTCTGGTGATCCACTTCTCATTTTACAGAAAGTTTCGTACGGCGTGTGGTTTGTACCGTGGGCTTGGTTTGACGGCGACAACTTAGCGGCATCGGGGAACTCAGCTGACTATTAGACAAATATTTCAAATTCGCCGTTCATTTTCTACTACAATCGCACAGCTGTGTCACCGTCCTCTTCAGCAACAAGGCAACAAAGCAGTGTCGGATGACCTCACGCTGGATCACGCTTTCCGAGAAAGAATCAGTGCGGAGATACCAGAATGGTACAGGATACGTGGTTCTAGTACGGCCGGACGGCGTCCACATCCCGAGTTCCCCGTACACTACTACCAAAGAAGAATACGAAGACGTGACGGGCGTGTGCTATTTCAGTCAGATGCACGGTCATCGTCTTCGCTGTTGAGATGTAGTTCCTATTCTGGAAAGCCTTACGGACCTCCGGTGATCGGCAAGGGTTCGTGAGCACACCGGCCTCGGGGATTCACCAGCCGGGCTCTGCAGGTCTCTCTCTGTGCAGGCGCATCTACGTTGGTTCCCTTTGGATGGAGCAAACCCCCATTTGTACAGAGAGTGGAAGCGAGAGAACTAAAATTCGGTAAAAGAGCCTCCGAGCCTAGGTGAGGTTCACAACTCAGCCTACGCGGTATCAGCGCATCGCACGGGTTTATTCATGTTTTCCTTCCTCTCCTGCCTCTACCGTCACTTCGCTGTGTAGGACACTCGTGTCTGATACCTAATGCATTCGCCCTTGAGTTACTCCGTATGAAGGAAAAGGTGACGTGTGCACACCTTGAAAAATACCACCTTAGGAGTGTGTATCAGCTGCTGTCGGCGTCTGGCTCCTCGCAGGACGTCTTTCTAAATTTGTTTCTGTACTTCCGGGAGTCAATTACTGTTTCTTACATATACGTGTATATGCGTGAATATGTGGAGTTGCGAGTGTGCACCTACGACGGGACAACATGTTTACACGCAGTCAGAGTATGGGTTTGCACAGGTGCGTCCAACTTCCCCTCCACGCTGAACGTGAATGAGGCCTAGCTTGTGTGCAAGCACACAACGCCACCAGCAGATACGTGTTCTCAAATAAATCTACCGCTGAGTCCCCCTTCCTTTTCGCTACTATGTTCCCGTTGAGAAGCAGTGGCTCTGGGGGTTCTGCGGGTGCTACCAGTGTCGGCAGTTCGCCCCCGCCGGCTCGTCCTCGTGCTGTCGCCGTGGCTGGTGTGTCGGGTGGAAGTTATGGCACTCCTCAACAGCAGCAGCTGCTGCAGCGATTTCAGCAGCAGCAGAGTGTACAACAGAGGGCGAACGTGTCGCCTGCTGAGCGCGCGCCTGTTGTTTTGCCCCGCAGCAGCAGCTCGGTGAGCCGTGGACCTTCGTTTCAGCTGCTCGATACTGCGGGCAAAAGAGCTGCGATTGCTGCCTACCCGTCTGCGAGCGAAGTGTTGCTCCGCCACACGAGCAGCAAAAATCTGCCTTCGCTTCGCCCGAGGCCCCGGTCTCCTGTGGCGGCAGCTGCGGGTCAGAGTTTTGCGGCTGCGGGTGCCGCCCATCCTCCAGCTGTGGCCTTCCCCCATCCATCTGCACGCGTCACTACAGCTCCTCCCAGTATTACTATGCTGCCAGGTGGTGGCTCGTACGTTCCCATTCCTCTTCGAAGTCCCACCGCGGGCGTAGCACCCCGAGCGTACACACAAAGCGTTCACTCCGCCCCCCGTGCAGGTTCGCAACAGCAGCAGCAGCAGCAATCTGTGAGGCAACAAACAGGTCAGCAGCGACCGCTGGCCGGTCAGGCGCAGCAGATGTCCGGGCAGCACCCGCTGTATCCGGCTTACCCTGTTGTTTATCAGCAGCAAGTACAACAGCGTCAGCAGCAATACCCGTTCCAGCCTGCGCAGGGTGTGCGTACCCAGCAGATGCAGAGGCATTACACTGGGCCTCAGCTCGTTTATCAGGAGCAGTTGCAGCAGCAGCATTCGCTGCCCACGTTGTCTCGAAAAACAGGGGGGGCACACGCATCACCGCCTCGCCGTCTGAAATCCGCCCTCCGTTCTCAAGCTTCGTCACAGTATGTAGCCGTTTCTCACAGTAGCAGCCTGAAAAGCGGTGCTTCGGTGCGCTTTGCCCTCGACGAAGACGAAGTTTTTCGAGGCAAAGGTGAGTCTCCAGCGAAAGCATCAGAAAGGAAAATTTCCCCACCCCCAGCAGCAGCAGCAGGAGAAGGAGCATCAGGTGTAGCAGCACTTTACGCAGCAGCAGGGTCGCCACAAATATCTTCAGGCGCGACGGCAGCAGCAGCAGCAGAAGCAGCACTGGCCGCAGCAGGGACAGCGTTTCCAGCAGCAGGACCGGCAGCGCCTGCTGCAGAAGAAGCAGCAACACGAGCAACAAAAGCAGGAGCACGTACACTAGGTGCAGCAGCACCAGCAGCAAAAGTATCCTCAGAAGCCAAAGGACAAGGAAGATCACCTGCGCATAAAGCAGCAGCAATAGCACCAGCGGCAGAACCACTGGCGACAGCAGCGCCTGCAGCAGAAGGGAAGGAAGAAGAAAAGCAAGCACGGTCACAACCGCGAGAAGCTGGAGGTCTGCAGCCTGCAGGAACAGCAGCTCTCGTAGAAGCGGCTGCGTCAACGGCAGGCGATCAACAGGAAAAAGGTGGTGGGAGAGCTAATATAGGCGTTCTTGCCGAGAAGCATCAAGAAGACTTTGTGCTGATGTATCGTTCGCTAGCTTCACCGGCAAGTGAAACCCCTAGTGCAGCAGCTTTCGCCAGCAGAGCACAAGGCAGCAGCAAAGAGGCGACACATACTGACACCGGCAAGGCTTTTAAGGAAGAGGAAAGCCGTTCGCAGCTACAGGCAAAACGTATGCATCAAGAGTCGGGCAAATCAAAATCTTCACAAGATGCTGCAGCACCTGTAGGAGCAGGCCGGCCAAAGGCTGATGCTGAAGCCGGAAAAGCTGGCGCAGAGAAACAACAGGCAGAGCAGCAGCAGCAGCAGCAATTTGAGCACCGAAAGAAGGAGACGATTTCGGCGCCGCAGGAGGAGGCGACGCAGCGCCTGCAGCGACATACCGGGCAGCAGCATGCAGTGCAGCAGCAGCACCAGACGAAAGAGAAGCCGCAGCAGACAGCAGCACGAGAAAGTGGGGAGAGCATGCAACAAATGAAAGCAGCCCAGCTGCCGTGTTTGTGGGTGGGGTACGCAGACTCCCCGCACGTCTGCATCAACTTTTCTGCATCTTTTCAGCCAAAATTACTGGTGCGACGCAGCTCTGCACCTGCGCTGCATATGTACGCCGAGGGGCAGCTGCCAGTAAAAGACTACTTTGTAGTCGCAGGTGCCTTACGAGCAGCAAAAGACAAGGTTGCTGCTGCTGAGCCAACGTCGGCACCCGTTGCAGCAGTAGATCAAGCTGTTCTCTCTGCTGCATTGACAGCAAACTCCAACGCGAGACCTGGTGGAACGATGCCGGAAGGAGCAGCGACACTTTTCCTCTCAGAAGAGGCGAGAGGAGAAGAGTCGATAGGGGAGCCGTACGCACGTGCCCAAGAAGTTCAAGAGGCAAAGGACAAAGAAGAACCCGACGCGGGGGCGAATAAAACAGAAGAAACGGAAGCAAGTAGAGGCGCTGCTACTTCTGTCTCTCCTGTTCTCGGTGACGACACTGCTAAGGCTGAGAGAGATATTGGGGCTGGTAGCGCTGCTGCTGCTCGAAGAGATGCCCCTGCTTGTGAAGCACCCGGTGACGCTGCGGCCGAGACTGGTTTCGAAAGAACTGCAACAGAGCCAGAAGCACACGGCGTATCCCGCAGAGACTGGTTGGTTCTGAGCTCGTTTTTCTCCTTCTCGCCTTCTGCGATGCGCTCCGCCTCGGGCATACTACGTCTAGGATCTCTTCCCCTTGAAGCCTCAGAAAAAGCAGGACAGGGAAGATCCAGAAGAGGCTCGAGTATGTCAACAGAAGATGGGCTCTCGGTCGATGAACAGGAATGGCGCTGGGAGATGGCGCGGCCCACTATTCTTCTCCATCGCCCCTTCCACAGGCGAGTAGAACAGCTGCAGACGCAGGTCTCGCCTGCAGCTGCAGGAGGTGGTGCTGCAACAGGAGCAGACGCAGGAAAAACTCAGCGTGTATTGGTCGTCGTTGACACGACGACCGAATGGTGGCCGTCAGTTCAGGTGCGCTGGGTAGACGCAGGAAAGGAGGAACTGCAGAAACTGGAGGAGCAGCAAAAGCGGTACCGGCAACAACAGCACCAACAAAATCAGCAGGGCGCGAAACAGCACCGTGAAGCGGTGGGCAAATTAGAGAACGCCGGTGGAACACGGGAAGGAGAAAATGAACTTCGGATGCAGAAAGGACTTCCTACAAACTACTCAGGAGTTTGCATATGGAGTAACCATAGACCTACGTTACTTGACCTCAGGGTTTAGCAGCAAACAGTGAGAAGAAGTCTTGCTCTTGCTTGCCACGAATTTGCTGATCTGCGCCACCAACATCTCTTTTGCCCGTCTTCACACACATGTAAATACATGCGCGTATATAGGTGAGTCTGTGCTTCTGTCTACCGGTGTATTTACCTCTGCATTCTTATATATCTACATCTCTTGTTTGTATGTATATTTATATGACTGCGAATGTGCGTACATGGAGTGCTACCGTGTAAGTGTTTGCAGAGCTTATTTTCACATTCGGCGCGCTTGCTTGTTTTTCCTTCCCCTCTGAGCACGTACGCAAACGTGGAAGCTGCGTACTCCCACAGTGTGCATGTACACAAATATGCCTCTATACAGATGTAAACATATACACGTGTGTATATATGTATATGTAGCTCTATGAGGGCAGGGACGGTGAAATTGCCTGGATAGTTCCCCAGGGTGTGCAACTACGTGTACCAGTTTATATTGCAAATATGTTTAGTATTTCCCGCATCTAGGTACTTCAACATGGGGCCTCTGTGTTGAAGTAACTATGTGCTTTTTCACGTGGCAAACCGCTCTTCACGGGCAAAACGACCAACCTGGGGGCAATTTTGGGGAAAATACTTCACTCTTCTCTTGCTGGGTCGATTATTGTAAAGCACTCGGCGCCGCACACAACTATTCGTGGTCCTCGGGAGAACTACGACCCAGTATATCTGGATATTTTGCTTCGTACACACATGTTCGCAAGAATACACGCGTGTACGTTCCTCGTGTCAGTGGAAAGCGACTCCTCGGACAAGCTACCGTCACGCGGCACAGTCTGAGGATCTACGTGAGGCACGTACGTTCGCCCCCGCGTATGTGCGCGTGTGCCTGCGCGTAGACGTACATGTCTATGGATGCGTGTTTGCGACCATGTATTTCTTCGCTTTCGCGAACGTGTGTACAAAAAGTGGAGACACGCATTTATAGGCTACACCTGCTGGAGGGTCACTCGTTTATATTCGTGAAGGTGTTTCCCTTCTGCTTGCTCGAGCATACGTATCTGTGGTGATACCGTATTGTAAGTGCGGGGAGATGACGCTCCTAGAGCGGACTGCACTGCTCTTGCGCGTGAAGATTCTAGGGTGTGTCAATAATGTATATGTGCGTAGCCACTTGCGTTCCTAACTCTACAGATGTGCAGAGACATTGAGGATATATATTTCCGTTCGCCTTTCTTTGCGCATTGTACCCTGGCATACCTCCGCAACACGGGATAGAGTCTACGAGCACTGTTCGATAGAAGGGAAACGCACTTTGACGAGTGTGTACACGCAGAAAGCATTAAGTGTCACACATCGCACCGTACGCAGTGGGCACACATGCGTATATACATATATGTACATATATATATATATATATATTCCACGCTCTTACACACAAGCACAAACTCACCCACAGACGCAGATTCGGAAGAACTATTGCAACTCACTATGACGGACGGTCGTATACACGTGATTCCGCGTTGTTGTATGCGTCCTGCCGTTGTTGTCTGCTTACACCGTACGTGTGTGTCCGTCCGCCCGCGCGTGCATTCGGCAGCATTTATTGGTACATGTGGAGTACAACGCGGTCTCGGCCAGAGCCTGATTCATTCATCAACACTTCTGCACGCGCATGCACATATTTGTGTACAAGCTGTTAGTAGGCATCGTAAAAGGTTTTTCGGTTTCATACAACTTTTTACACGTCTGACATACCTGAGAGAAAAAAAGGACGTGACACGGCCGGTGCAGATTCAAGTATACTGCCTAATACATACATTTACACTAGCGGATATGGCTGCGGACGCGAGACGGACAAAAGCGTTTTCATTTGCATTCATCGATCCAAGTGCAGGAGCTAGTGCTGCGCTGGAGCCGACGCATGTCACGGCAGACGCTTCAAACATACACTCACATGTGTGTCACACAGAATAGACAGAAACACATGTCTGTGACACGATGTATGGCCCCGTCTATTTGTAGTTCTCTCTCTACGAACGCCACTTCATGCTAATGAGAGCTGTGCTTGCACCTACACATAACACATACTTGCGCTATGTATACGCAAGCACAAACACGTATGGTTGTGATGAGTCTGTGCACACACGCCTGTTAATAAGGTAGCTCTAGAACGCGCACACGGACGCACTTACCATTATATTTCTAGACATATACACCTATACTTGTAAGTCTTCTACCAACAGCACACGATGCACTTTCCGTTCCGGCAAACACATATATTCTCGGTATCGACGCACCTACGCTGGTCGGACCTGCTTGTGCGTACCCACTCAACTATTCGTTGCTGGCAAATGTAAACATATACGCACATACACACGCACACACAGAAACCTAGACATAGGCGTACAGAGTTGCATATATGTATATATATACATATATACACAGAGGCATACACGTATGGATATATGTACGTATGTACATCTGCAGGCACCTGAAGACGTATGTACATATATACAGGCATATAAACCATGTATATATTTATATATAAAGAGATCACTGTGTACGTGCATATAAATATATAAATATATATATGTATGCGTGCAGACATATGTGTGTGCCAGCTGCTTGTGTTTCGCCTCGTGCAGACCTGTATAAGATATGGTATGCAGCACGGTGAGGGAAAAATCCCCTAGCAGTTCGTGTGCTGGTTGCCTTGCGCAGCAGCGGAAGAAACCGAATGAAGACGATGCCGCGGCGATGCCGAACGATCACGCGAAGTAAAGATGTATCCCTGTCAGCCTTGTCATCAAGCATTTACAAAGAGGAGACAGCTAGCAGAACATGTGGTCCATTCATATACATATGTATATATATTTAAGTGTGAGAGTGTGCTTATGTATGCGTGTACGTATAAATACATGTACTTACGTCCACACACTTATGTGTACATTCGAATCCACGTGCACACATACGTGACACACAAGCTTGTAGATGTAGAACAAACTGCAGAGGGTGAATTTGGACGTAAGAGTGCAGCTTTACTGATAGGGGTGAGGTAGAGGCAACGACAGCGGCAAAACGGCAAATGGTGCACCTACGGAACAGCAATACGAGCAGCAACAGTGCTGTTGAAGAGAGTAAGAAAAGCCGTGCAACAAAAGCGGTAGACTGAGGGGGAAGCAATAGACCGCATCGGATGCGTTCCTGAGTACACGCGCTGCGTGGGGACACCTGCGCCAATGGAATGAAAGGACTCACAAACTACTGCGGTGGTAAGAAGGTTGCGGCCCAGAGGAACCACAGTGAGGCGCAGGGGTGGCGGCGACACACTTTTTGGCAGGCAATTCTGGAGTAGAGTACTGCTCGGAGGGACCGGTGACACAGGTGGCTTACGCGGACGCGACAGGGAGCGCCAGAACTTTTCTTGCTGCCACGTCGTACCATGGCCTCAAATGCTAAGTACCGCCGCTACAGGACAAGATAAGCTTGTGCGGAAAAGCTAGACGGTTTTTCTTCGGCCCTCTCGCACACTCTCCAAAGAACCCGTGGTGGAAAAAGTATTTTCTTCGGTGTTCGACCTGAATATATACACAATACTGCGCGTCGGCTTTGACCCCTCAAACATACGGCGTAGGGAAAGACAGGCAGCAGGAAATGTGGAGTCAGAGGACGCGCCTAAGCATCAGAACAGGCAGCTCGAAGGAAGACGAATGGAGAGCAGTGGACATGGGAATTGTGGGTCAGTGTTCGTGGTTAGCACACCTGATTCACCGCGCCAGTCGAAACAATACACAAAGAGGCAAGAATTTGCCTTGAGGAGTGGAAAGCAGAAACG
Source organism: Sarcocystis neurona (assembly GCA_000727475.1). NCBI lineage: Eukaryota > Apicomplexa > Conoidasida > Eucoccidiorida > Sarcocystidae > Sarcocystis > Sarcocystis neurona. Next base: position 1,432,699 of record KL647311.1, on the reverse strand, counting down.
GACCGCGACCTATCTATACGGCCTAATAATACGACTGCCAACACGCTGAAAAAGGGGCAACACCGCCGTAACCTGAGGGTGCGTTCGGAGAGGAAAATTACGGGTGTAAGCGTAGCACTGGTATGTGCCCATAAAGGAACCAGCACTTGAACTCTTTGTTGCCAACAGAGAACTCTGGACAACAGTCGGCCGGTATTCACGAGCAGGCTCAAGTGTCCTCTTTGGATAAACAATCTGCCTTTTGAAAAGGCATTTGCTGATGACTTTTTCAGGCGGTACTATACTCGTATACGTGTGTGTGGATGGACACGCACCTGGCGTGTGTCCAGCTGAGTTGAGTGTTGCGGCGATCGCGCCTTCTGGAGCACACAAGGGCGCTTACACAAACAAAGACTTTCTGATGCAGCCCGTCTACGGCAACACACGTCGACGTTTTCTAGCACACGGCTGATGTCAAGCGCGTGAGGCGGTTCGCTGCTTCCCCAGCAAAGTGCAAATGTGGGCTGAACTGTCGCGAAAAAACGATGCACGACAGTGTCCGTGCGACATCACAGGAACGAAGTGAAGATGTTCTCAACCGTTTATAGTGAGATATTTCACTACACACGTCTGCACAGATACGGAGCTACGCTTGCCTTTCATGACACACACTACTACACTTAGATGCAGGAAGATTCAGTTAAAGTGTAACAACCGAAAATGTCCCCATTTATTCTTCCGACGCATCGACACAGGAACAGGAACTTGCAGTTAATGTCCTCCACACCGTGTGTACGTTTTACTTCGTCTGCGAAGACTACTAAAACGCTGCTCACACGTGTATGTCTGTACGTATGTACACTGACACCTGTGCCTAGAAGTGATTGTATAAATTCTGATTTCGTAACAGAGAACGTCGTAGCCCAGACCGCACGCGCAGTGGTGCCACTACGTGTGGAATCCCAACCGGGTCCGAGTTTGCAAGCCTCCAGCGTACATACTCGATAAGTGATGATGATGCCGCTGACGCCTTTGGAAACGTAACTGTGACACAGGCGTAAGCTTGTACTGTGCGTACATCCCGTAAGGCACTTACCCATTTTAGAAGCTGGTAGACCCCTCCTGCGTGTGTCCAGCAACATAGATTCGTGCTGTGACGCACGCATGCAAGTAAGCACGTTGTTGACACTAGAGCTCTACGGTGGATGGAGCATATTGGGTTCGCAGTCGATCTACATTTTGTTTCACGAAGGTGCTCACACGAGAGTTTTCAGCAACTACGCACAAAAGTCTTGCTAGTGCTGCGTTTCCTACGCGCCACTGTGCAGGTTCGCAACTACATGCCGCCGCAATTGGAGTACTGAAAGTAACGACCTTCTCGCTCGTCTTTTGAGTGTAGACTATGTGCCTGAGAAATCGCAGGCAATTCGCCTGAGAAACCGCATGCGACGGGAATAAAGTAGACCTGCGTCTACATATGCCTGCTCGTGGGACTTTCACGGAGGACTGCGGGTCTACACCCGTACGCAGCATCCGGGGTGTGCAGGGTACCAGTTGTCGAGATCATATGACGCACGTACAAAATGAGTGACCTATGCACTACAGACGCGTGAGCTCGTTAGAAGAGGGCAAGATAGTTCGAAAACGGCTGATCCACTACACTGCTACGCACACCCACCTGCACCTTCTCGTACACTTCTCTGGAAATCTGTGTTCACACACAGACGTGTCTGTTGCTGTTCGAGTAACGGAAGAGGTCTCCAGAACAGCGACAGGCAGGCGCGACTGCCTCCTCTCACGTGGACACAGAATTCTTACGTGCACAAGTTTTTGCGTGTGTAGTGCACAAAGATGGATGATGGCTCGATTTCGTCGTGCTTGCCTGAGAACGTTGGCTCTGGTTTTTGAGAGTCCCCACCACCTGCTTCGACGTTCAACCTGACTCATTCCCCTTTACGGTCTTAACCTTGCTTCTGCGGTACCGGATTGATATGCACCGCCTGGCAACCGTGTAGGTTCTCCTTTGTTCGTATTAGTTCGGATGTTACGCTTCCATCTGTGTGTTCCGGACGATGGCAAACTGGGTAAACTTTAGCCGTCACCTCATCCGTATTTTCAGTCGATTTTTGCAGAACGGTAATAGAAAGTGTAAACGTAAATAGACAGGTTTTCCGGTAGCTGTTGCGGTTTTAGAATGCAAGCTCCGGGGTGGGTGTCAACGGGGCCTGTAAGCATCAAAGAGGACATCAGCTGACCACGAGTGTTTGGTTGACGAAGGTGGATTTCACTGCACGCGCTTGTTTACACGACAGGGTGCTGCGCGATTCGGCGGAACGGTAGCATGATTTGGTGGGAAACGTGTTTAGTCCCAGGCAGACAGCGGCCGAAATAGCGACGGCTATACAGTCATTGCTTCGCACTCTTCTACGCGCATTTCACCCGTAGTGCCATCGACTGCGACAGAAGTCGAAGAAACCGTCAATTGTGTGTCACTTAAATCTAGTTGCTCGTAGTCGGCGCTCTTGGAGGCTTCAGCTTCATTTGAGGGCCCTGTCCGTTGCAACTTTGTGCAGATATCGCTTAGCAATAGCCTTGCCATTTGGACGGTCGAGTGGGTCTTCCAAAAGTAGATGCGGTGGTGGACTCAAATGTTAATCTTCCACTCATTCCACTCATACACTAGCTCTAACATAAGATATCCGCAGGAAATTCCGTTAGTCATCGTGGCGGTCTTCATTGAAGATAGCCGTTAGAGACCTCCGACAATTTACTGTTTACGCAGCTCCGGAGTATGAACTTAGCCGCGCGCAGAGGACGCGTCCCCGTGAACAGTTCAAAAAACGCTTGACGTTTAGAATATGTTGCGGTTCACACATTGAGGAGGTACGGCAAATACTTGTGTCTCTTGCTACCGCTTCTGGGAGGTGAAACAGACACTGCACACCTTCGATTCATGGGGGACGACATTCATCCGGCTATTTGTCGGCGTCTTGATGGTGTCAGCCACCACGGGTGGCGGTCGAACCCGCATGTGTGGAGCCCACCAATGCGCTGTGCAACTCCTTACTTTATGACATCCCTTGAGTAGGCGATCGTGCAAGAACCTATTGAATCGTATCTTCCGCATCTTTCCGTTTCTGGGAAGATGGTGGTTTTTGGGAAGTAGAGAACTCAGGTTTTTGTTCTGACGACTGAGGCAGCAGTAACGGACCAAGCTAGAGCACCAGGTAGCGCCCACATTATCAGCAGTGCCGCTTCAAAATAGCAGCACGACATAACAAACGCGTCTGGCCATGGTCGATGCGCACCACGCGCTGTTCCATCAGGCATCGAAGCTGTACTCATGCGGCTGCTGCAGTGGCCGTACGCATCAGAAGATAGCAGTGAGGCACAATTGCATGAGAGTAAGGAACACTGGGAGAAAGGAACGCTGGGGATACCGAAATTCAAATTGCCTGTGTCAGGGTGAATCGAAAGCGCGATAGACACTTCGCTCGCTGGAAGGCGACAGTCGCACAGTTTTGTCCAGGACCGAAATATTGGTCATATAGCGGTTCCGGCTGCACAGGTGGCTCCAGCATTCAAATACGCGAGCGACTATCGTGAGGTTCTACACCATTCTTGGTGACTGAAAGAATCTCGTTTGGTGCCGCGGGCTTGTCAAGCACAACAGCAAATTCACCGAGGTGTGACGGATGCTGTGGATTCTGCGTCAGTGTCGCGCTTGCAGAAGTCGGACACTTACGAGCATATGTCGTTTCCGAATTTCACGAATAGTGCGGTATCTACCTCTACTATTTTTTGATGATTGCTTGCTCGAAGGTAGTCCAGTTTCCCTTCAACAGAAAACGGGAGCGACGATGTCACGTGCTGCGTTAAAACCAACATCGATTTTACAGCCTCATACCACATTGTCGCTGCAGCCTCTGCATTTTGACGCTGGTCTGTGCCAGGGGGACAAGCACAATGTTGTAAGCTTTGATACAACATACGCACATTCCAAGGGCCAACCTTCGCTGGCACGGTTGCTGCAGCGAAGTCGACAACGCTGCGAGACGGTGTCGAGAACTCCGTGCGATGCCGGCTGCGACGCACCTGCAGTACTACTTTGTGTTCTTATTACCTACCCATTCCGCATAGAGTCACAAGTCGAAGTATTTTGCCCTGCTTTTAAATGTTTTCAAAGAGATCTGTTCACAGTACTGCTCTTCTCTCTCTTTGAAGGAAGGTTTTTGCGGGGCTCATTCTAATAGGGCTTTCTATAAGTCACCTACCGTAGAAAGCCTTTGGTACGACAGGGAGTATCTAAGGTGACTGCGCGGTGCCGTATAATGGAGTATGTCTAGCAGGTGAGAATCTGCTTTCACACGCGTAAGTATTCCGAGGGTTCGCAGTGCGTTCGGGTTCACTGATTTCGCAGTGTCGTGAACATACAGGCAGTGTGTGAGATACTGTCTACACACGAAAGCATTCATTCTGGAATGCCGATCAAAAAGGTTTCTTCAATCTTTAGTAGTTTATTAAAAATGAACCAGCGTCAAGTACCGGATGTTCCGATGCACACAGTACGTAGCTTCTGCATGCTCGATTTGTACAAGACGGTTCACAGACTCATACCTCCCATCGTATGCGACTCTGCACGACATACAAATAAAGCTCTATATGTATTCCGAGAGATAGGAATCGCTTTTCGGAGAGACTCTCCTTCCAATCAAATAATTGTGATCCATTTCAACGCGCACCTCAACGGAGGTGACCTTGCAGGCTGAATGTCGCTTCACGTTTAGCATAAGAAATGCATTATTGTGTGCATAGTTCTGTGCCTTTGCCGTGTTCCAGTGGCGGCGGTTCAACTGACACAACACCTGTTTTCTTTCTAAGGACCACATCGTACCTGCTGGTTGGTCCACATAGTGGCAAGTGCGCGATACGCAGACCTAATAAAGCAGCCTGCATAAGAGGGGTTGTGATGACTACCCTAGCATCGTCGCGAGGCTCTACAGTTCGGCGTTACGCAATTTGCGCCAATAACGCTGAAGCAAACGCTGAGACAGTGGCCACCTCACCTGTGGGAGGGATTATTGTTTTAGTTTCTGCCTGCGTATAAAACTGCGTGACGACTTGAAACGTGCATTTGTTTGCAGGTCGCCCCGGCAGACCAAAATATGTTGCGTTTTCAGTGAGGGGAAGGAACACCGGAAACTACAGGTGGTGTGTCGTAACACCATTACCGTTTCCGGTCACTCTATGTTGTTACTCTGTGCATAGGTTTCTATCGTACCGCATGTCGGCTCGGCGTCTTATACATCGGAAAACGTATAGTCTGACAAGTGCAGGTTATCACATGAACTCGGCGTCTCCGACAAAGTTCTCCGTTTATGCAGAAAAGCTCTTTTTAGCAGCGCAGTGGCGTTTTCCTTTCTGCGAAAACCTGAGATGTAACCACGAATTTTGTACCATTAAGAACGCCAAAGGGAAGCGTAACGTTTTGCTGTAGCTGCTTTTCCTACGTGAGCAGCTATGACTTCTCATCACTCCCGCCAAAGCAGTGCGACCGTGACGGCTACTAATGCAGAATAAGGTGCACGTAAACTTCCCACCAGATTTACTGACTGGCACGCGTGCCTCCCCCCTCCCCCTGTGTACAAACAGCCGTCCAGTTGTAGCCGCCGTGCAGTTGAGCTTTCGAAATCAAAGCGTGTGTTGCAGCGGAAGCAGTTTTACGGTCTTTCCTGAGCACCACTATGAAACCAGGAACTGGGAAATTGGACGCTGACAGCTCGCTAAAACTCCGACCTTCTGCAAGTCTATCTCAAAGAGAGACACCGGTGTGTGCGCCGCAGAGCGGCAGGTGCACAGAGCTGCCGCCTGCTGTCCTTGTGGTCATTTGGCCTTTGTGTCACGCAAAACATCAACTGTTCTCGCACCAGCGAAATGCTCCGACCTCACTGGTGAGACCTTCATTTAAACGGGTCGTATAAGACGTCTTACGAAAACACGCACACACACACACACACACACACACAAAGACTTGTCACGCAGTTTCATGTGCCAACGAGGACAGGAATGTACGTCCCCGACGACTCAGGGAGCACCTACTTCAGCGCGTACGCGCTTCAGCTCTTTTTGTGGAAAGCAAGCTTGCGCTCTACTTCTGAGCTCGCACAAAGGTGGCAGTGAGTGTCAGAACGACACGGCTACTTTAATACAAGGCGACGGTGTGACGCGTTCTACCACCTGAACGACGATTTGCAACAACACCGTAAGAGATCCGAACTTTTTGAAAGATGCTAACAACTCCCTTCGACCGCTGCGAGAGCAGGAGACACCGCCGAGATATTCGAAAGAAGCCCCTCCCGGCGCTCAGTAGCATGCCCTCGCTGTTGCAGCACGTGCTGGTACTGCTGCTGCTGCTGTGATGGCTGCTGCTGCTGTGATTGCTGCTGCTGCTGTGATTGCTGCCGCTGCTGCTGTGGCGTTTTCTTTGAATTTTCACAGTATCCAAGGAGGAAATCGAGCGCGCTTTCTGCCGCAGCGTTTGAGTCCGCAGTATGAAGCAGCACACCAGCAGGCCCGGAAAATGCCTCCCCTTCCGCGTGTCCTCCTGCACCTGGCTTCTCTTTACCTGCTTTCGCTAGTGCCGTCTCTTCCGCGTCTTCTGCACCTGCTCCTCCTCCTCCTTCTCCTGCCGCTGCTGCTGGTGTCCGGGGGAGAGAGTGTGCTGCCTGCCGCGCTCCTGCCGGCTCGTTGTCTCTGGCACCAGCTTTCGCTGAAGTGCCAACCTTTCCGCTGCCCGAACGCGCAGGTACTGCTGCTCCTGCTGCTGCCTCTCGCGCGGGTTTTGCACTCTGGCCGGGATGCGTCTTAGATAGTTGCCGCGCCAGCTGTATTCAAGCACAAGAAATGCAGACTTTTCCCTTCCGACAACTTCGGTAGACGGGGACGTAAACCACGTACACATACATACATATACGCATATGCTTCACACATATATGTATACCTGAACACACGTACATATATATATATATGTGTATGCTTTACATATACGAACATAGCTAAGAACACACGTACACACATATATGTATATACACGTGCTTTTTTACGTGGACATGTATACCTAAGCCCAGAGTCCGCTAAAGCACAAAGGCAGTGCCATTCTCGCTTCACGCTAACACGCGTTGAAACTCTTGTACGAACAGCTAGGTGGCCACTCTCATACGTTTTCACACACGTATAAAGTCGCACAAGTACATATATATATATATATTCTCTCGTACAAATGTATAGACGTATGTTCTCGCTTGCGTTGAGGTCCTCGGTGTGGCTATTCTCGTTCATGCAGACATATGTAATAGAGAACGCGTCACTACAGAAAAGTAGACGTCTGAGGAAAAGTATGTCCACATAGGTTGATAGCCGATAGTTTGTAGTACAAAGACACCTAAACTCCAGTATATATACATATAGATAGGTCCGACTACTTGGCAAAGGAAGGAGGGAGAAGTGTGAAGAAAGGACAGCAGCTGCTGGGCCTCCTCTCAGCGTGTGCCGCCAGAAGCGCACAGCAGCAGCAGCAGAGAGACAAGAAGAGAGAAGCCAGAGGCAGGGGAGCTGCTGCTGCCGCTGCCGCCGTCTCTTCTCCAGCGGTCACACAGCGAGACAGAGGCAACACAGAGACAGAGGGAGATAAAGAGAGATAGAGACAGACACGCACGCTGCAGCAGCAGCAGCAAGACATGCACAGAGGAGCAGCAGGAACTTCAGGCAGACCGCGGGCTTCCTCACTACCACTGCCCACCACTGCAGGTCGGACTGCACTATATATATACATATATTTTCGTATATATTCGTATACACACCTGAACGCATCCAGCGCTCTTATAGATATATCCCTACGCATCACACATATACACACATATATACATATACATATACGTTGAAGTGCGAGTCTGCATATACGTGGTCGTATACATAAATATATTTATATGTACGTGGAAATGCTTGCTTGTATGTATACGTGCGCATGTATATACACACATGTGTCGCAATTTATCGATAGATCTTGCGTATTCTAGCAGACATACAGATCACAGAATATCAAGAGAAAGAATATCCACCTGGATAGAAGAAGTACGTACCACACAGATATCTGGTCTGCTGCCAGCACCTATAGGTAGAACTGCAGGACGAAATTGTAGATATCCACACAACCGTCTAAATATATACATAAATACATACATATGTCGTTTCGCAAAGAAATCTTCATATACTTATCCCAGCACAGAGACACTTGACAAGAAGACTGCACCAAAAGAAACTCGGAAGAAAGGAAGGTAGAACGTGCCGCACGTACGGCTTCTGTTTGATCCGCTCGTTCCTTCAAGATTCCCGAGTCGAGCCACCAGTCCTGGCCGGTCAACGCGACGAGAAACTGCAGCGTCCCATCAGCGCACAAGGAAGCGGCAGCAGCAGCCGGGTGTGCAAGGAGAGCAGCAGCAGTCTGTCCTGCCAGGAGAGAAGCAGCAGCAGCAGTCTGTCCTGCCAGGAGAGAAGCAGCAGCAGCAGTATGCCCTGCCAGGAGAGCAGCAGCAGTGTGTCCTGCAAGGATAGTAGCAGCAGCGGTGTGCCCTGCAAGGAGAGCAGCAGCAGCGGTGTGCCCTGCAAGGAGAGCAGCAGCAGCAGTGTGTCCTGCAAGGGTACAAGCAGCAGCAGTGTGCCCTGCAAGGGTACAAGCAGCAGCAGTGTGCCCTGCAAGGAGAGCAGCAGCAGTGTGTCCTGCAAGGAGAGCAGCAGTAGCAGCAGTGTGCCCTGCAAGAACAGCAGCATTAGACGAAAGAGGCAGCAGCGCGCACGCATGTGGGGGAGTCGTGGACGCGCACGCAGAGAGACGCCAGGAACAGACGCAGACAAGAAAAATCGCAGCACGCGCAGCAGAATCTGCGCCTGCACGCGAGCAGCAGCAACACGGCCCGCACGCGCGCGCCGCGCAGCGGTACACCTCTCGCGAAGAGGAATTCGACACGGAAAAGAGCTGCAGATGCCGACGTCCCCCCCGCTAATGCGCAACAGCAGCAGGAAAAAATGCAGCCTCGCCCAGCGCTAAGAAGTTTTCGTTCTCGCCTGCTCCGACTACTGGGCACACACTACGAATGTGCGCTTCCCTTCCTTCTCCTCCCCCCTCCTCCGCAGCTGCTGCAGTCCAACATTTGCCTTTCTCTTCCTGCACGCGACGGCACGCCTGTCCTTCACGAGGCCGTCCCAGACTGTCGCGCGCAGCCTTCGTGTCCCCACTCGCACGTCTGTCGCCACATTTGCATGCATGCACTGCGGGTGTGTCCATACACACGTCCATGCATGCATTGCGTCACCGATATGTATCTATATATATATGCATGCACATATACATACGTGCATGCACACACAGGCATACATATGTACTTACGCGCACCCAATCATGCACATATATATAACCATACATGCGTGCATGTACGCACAAATACAAACGCACGTGCATGCATTGCTGCACCCACACATACATATACGTGCATATGCTTGCATGCATCCAACTGTGCAGACGTGTATACCGTGGGCATGCGCGTACGCACACACACAGACGTTCACATGCACGCCTTCTTCCATCCATATGCATACACGTGTTGCATGCACACTGAAGTATGCATGCATATATACGTGCATGCACGTGGGCGCTGGTTCAGCTTCCGCTTCTCGAATTTCTGGCAAGTGTCTGTGAGTCTTTCAGCAGCACCGCCAGCAGAAATTCCTCCGGCACACAGCACGCCGCGCGCGCGCACTGTCTCACATATCGCCACGTAGAAAAACAAATGCATGCGCATACATACGAAGAGATATACGGAGACAGAGAGACACACAGAGCGAGCCACAGCGCGAGACAGGCCGAGAGCTGCGCAGCCTTTGCGGACAGACAGAAAGGGGGGACAATTTCGAGTTCACTGGAGATCCACAAAAAAAGTAGACGGGAGCGAAAAAGAAGCCCGAGCGCCAGAAAATGAGGAATGCATGTACCGGTCCTTCCACGCAGCTGCAGTACTGCAGCAGAGGAGGCGCAGTCTGCTGTCTCCGTCAACCGGCCGCAAGGTGCTTTCGAAAGATACACATATACAGACATACACATATACACCCGTACATATATGTTCGTAGAGAGAGATAAAGAGAAGAGAAGTTTACACATATACATATATATATATATATATATATATATATGTATCTATACACATATATGCACCACCTTGAGGCCTCTGCTCTCGAGTCCATATGCGAGCACAAGGATCTGTCTACAAGTGATTATACATATATACGTGCGTATACATATTGATGTACGTTCCCAATCTCTGTGTCTCTCGCTATTTCTCCGTTTTCTCTTGTTTTTCCTTTCGCTGGCGCAGCGGCGGGTCCCCGAACACAGCAGCATGGCCGCCTCAAAAGGGCGTAATAGAGAGAGAAGAAGAGCGCGCGCGGCGGGTCGAGCATTTGTTCGACGAGCGTCGCAGTCCTACTTCGTCAAACTCGATAACGCCGTTTTTGCGAATATCACATTGCCGCAGAATTTCTTCGACGGAGAGACTGTCGTATGTGTCTCCCAGGACGTAGCGAAGATCTTCTACCCCTATCTGTCCGCTGTTGTCCACGTCGAAGCTGCATGCGCGCAGCAGCACATCCGCAGCAGGAGCCGCGCGCATGCAAAAAACGAAAAACGCCTTCTTCTCTGCGTGGGCGCCCGCCGGACAGCCCTCAACAGATGCACAGGCAGAGGGGGAGCAGCAGCAGCAGCCACGCCGTGCAAAGCGACACCCGGGACACCGCGTCCCTACGACAATGACGACTACCTAGCAGCAGCAGCAGCACCAGCAGCAGCAGTACATGGGAGAATTCTCTGTCTGTTTGCGACAGAGCAGCAGCAGCAGCAGGACAAATAGATCCATACACATATAAAGTAGAAGAAACGACGAATGGAAAGGCACTCGCGAGTCGGTGAATTTCAAGAGGGAAGCACATGCGCGGCAGCACGCCGGTAAAACAGAGGGCGGATACGGGCGCTGGGACAGCGGGTGCTGCGAACCATGCGAGCCACCTCTCCTGGCTTCTTCGCAGAAGGAAATGGAGAGTCGTCTGCCTTCTCCTGCGTCTGTGGGGGGACACACACATGCCCGGTCCTGCTGCTGTCCCTCAAAAAGCTCCGCAAAAAGTCCCTTCCCCTTCCCATACTTTCTGCTCCCCTCTCTCTCTCTCCCACGCCCGTGTGCAGTGAGTGCACACACATATACATATATATATACATATATATATACGCATATACGTATATATATTTTCCTTCTCATCTCTCTTCCTCATACAAAGAGACGTACAGATATATATACACACACATATTTTTTCATCTCTCTCTTTCTCATATATATATGTATACGTACACACAGATATATATATATGCGTCTATATTGTCTCCTGTATCTTGAGACTTTCAACCTTCACGTGCAGATACTGCCGCGATAGACCTGTCGACTTGTATTGATCTCTTTACACGTCCTTCTCCATGCGTGTTTATTTGCATGCATATATCTCTTTATATATCTCTATCCACCAACGTCTCCATATGTGGCTGTCCCTGCTGTTATCTGCCTTCCTCTGTTTCGGCAGATCGCCCTCTCTTGCTGCGGGCACTGCACCGGCTTCCTCGTCTACCCCCCCACATATATTCATATAGATGCAGGTGTGTGTCTCCATATATGAGACGCATTGCCCCGCCCCGGTCTACTACAAGACTGCAGCGAGACGAAGAGAAGACACCGCGCGAGGAACAGAGGAAGGGTGCAGCAGCAGGCGTCACGTGTGTGGGGAGCGACGCAGCGAGGGACGCCCGCCCGCCCGCCCGCGCCCGCGCACCGCTCGAAGGCTTCTCGAATGAGCTGCATGTTCAGCTCCATCCGCGCCTGCAAAGTTGCCGCGAGAAATTCGCTGTAGTTGATTTCCTGGTCGCCTGTTGCAGGGGCGCCACCACACGAATCCACACACACATACACACATATACACCCCCATACATGCATGCGCCCCTGCACGGCGCCGTCCCACCAGCAACGAGGGCCCCGTCCCGTTTCTGGAGACGGAGTGTATACACATCGGCAGCGCAGCACACACAGAGAAAGCTGCATTCCCATATATACACATATATATGGATTGGTAGATAGATAATATACGAACAAAGAGAGGGGGCTCCCTACCAGACACACGTACATATATATATGTATATGAACCAATGCATAGGGATGGGTGAGGAAATATACAGAGACACGGGCGTCCACAGATGCACACATATATAGAGATACAGACAAAGGCCTGCGATCGCAGGTATATATATATGCATGCGGAAGGGGCTGCCTCACAGATATGTGAAGGGCAGCACTCTCTGAATTGCTGATAGATAGACAGCAAGACACAGAGACGGCTGCTGTCATTGACACACGCATATATATGTATAGGAGACGAAGACGTAGATAGACACAAGGAGACACGTGGACAGAGACAGAAACAGGAGGAGCTGCTTTCCACATCCCTCGACGCATATACGGGTATTCATCAATACATAGAGAGCTCCAAAATACACATACATACACATACATACATACATGTGCACACATGCATATATATATACACACATACACACACTCTTATGTATATGTTTCCATATATATGTACATATTTGTAGAGAGCTACAATTGCTGCTTCTCTTCTTTGATCATTTGTAGAGGAACCCGGAGAAAGGAAGGGAGAAGAAACTCCTACACGCCTGAACTTCCCCTGGCCACAGCATGTCGACAGAAACACAGACGTCCAACAAACGCGAAGGGACCCCTTTTTTGTCGCATGCTGGTCAAGAAAGAAATACGAAGAGATCAACGAACCTACTCGCCCTCTCCTCCTTTCTCGCTTTCTCTCTCTCGACAGATACATACATATACACACATCCATATACATAAAGAGATGCCTGTCCGTGTCTCTGTCTCTCTATATGTAGACCCTGTGTCTGTCTCTGAACAGTATGGGCATAGGGTGGGGGATATAGAGGGAGACGGCGGGAAGCGAGAAATGGAGGAGACGGCGAGGGGCCGAAGGCAGAGGGGGAGTCGGACCCGTTTGATCGACTCGGCGGAAGACGCGGAGCGCCTCTTCTCGTGGAATGCCGAGCAGCCGCACGAGGAGGGATACGAACCGCTCGACCTGGCGAAGCAAACGAAAGCGAAGCAGCAGACACACGCAGAGCGATAGAAAGTGGTCGCGGAAAAGGGAAGGGGACGTCGAAGAGAAAAAGAGGCGGCGAGAAAAAGTGGGGCAGAAAAGACCCGCATTTTTATCGAAAAGAGACGCCCTGCAGAGGCACGGGGAAAGACGCGTCTCGGGGGGGGGGGGGGGAGACGCAGCAGATCAAACTCTGCACAGAAGTCTACCCCTTTCTGCTACATCTACACACATATATATATAGACACACGTGTCTATCTATCCGTTCATCTATATTTATCTGTTTCTCTCTCTTATATCTAACCATACACATATATATGTGTGCGTGTCTATCTATCACACGTACATATACACATACATATATATCTATCTATTCACCTACGTTAAAGAGCCACACATACATACGTATATATGTATGTGTCTATATCTATCTAATATGCACATACAAATATATTTATATATGTATGTGTCTATCTATCTATAGATGTCTATGTATGTGTGTATATATATACCTATATATGTGCGTGCTATATATGTATATAGATGTGTCTAAGTAGCAGTTAATCTGTCTACGTATCGAGCTACCTCTCTCTATATACGTGTCTACATGTCTACCTCTGTCTACCTATTCTTCTGTATATATATCTACAAATATCTACCTATATATACATACGTGTTTTACTGTATATATGCATGCGAGACAGAACCTCGGCAAGGTGGAAATTCCCATATAAATACATGTGTTCACCAAAATACATATACACATGCATATAGACAAACAAACTGACCTCTCTCCCTCTCTCACTCTATATACATATTTATATATATGTGTACACCTATGCACCACACATACGTACATATCTACAACCTGACCTATATATATATATATGGATACAACTACACTACACATATAGATAAATCTATTTATCCTATCTATCTTATCTATATATATATGTATATCTACGTGTGTGTGTGTGTGTGCATCCCTATATTATATTCATATATACACATACATGTGAAGGGAGTTACTTTGACATATATATACATACATGTGCATATCTACACACAGCTGCCTGAACTCATTTCTACGAATTTCCACCATCAGTAGATACGTATAAACTGAATACTTACTACATACTCTTATATACAAGAAAGGTTCATATACATATGTATATATGTATGTATGTGTGTATATGGATAGGGCTGCCTGAGCTGACTTTTAGGCCTTTCCATCAGTAGGGACATTACTATTTACAGAGAGGAGGAAAGCTTTGGTGAAGAAGGTTACTTTGATGGTGCCGCTGTGGTCCACATCGAGTCTTTTAAAAAGTCGCTCTAAATCGTCAAGTTCCCTCGTTTGCATCGTCATGGCGATCAGCCCTGCGCGTGTGTCAACAGTTGGAGGAAAACGCAGCAGCAGCACAGCAGCAGCGCAGCAGCAGAGGAGAAGTTGCGCCAGCACGGGCACCTGACAAGTTGCTGCAGCAGCAGCAGCGGCAGAGAAGAAGCAGCAGCAGAGGTGGTGGGAGCAGGAGAAGTAGAAGCAGCAGCAGTGGCAGCAGGCGCAAAACAGCAGAAGAAGTGGCAGCAGCTGATCAACTGCAGCAGAGCAGCGGAGTCCTGGGAAGAGTGACAGCAGCAGGAAGTTGACGACGGGCTGCACGGGGAGGAGAGCAGCACCCTCTCCTGCTGCATAGCTGCTGCTGGCACTTTGGCATGCACGAAAAAAAATTCACTTCCGGTGTACGTACACCGGAATGTATGTCGCTCACTCGCAGCTCCCATCTCTCTCCCCATAGGCTTGCATGCGCTTCCACACTCCCGTCTCTCTATCTCCATGTCTATCCCACAAATACTTCTACAAACTACATACGTATCTACCCATGCGCTTGTCCGGACGTGTAGAAGCACATGCATGCATATATATATATATATATATGCATGCATGTGCTTCTACATACGTGTGCGAGTTCTCCTCCACTTCACAGACTTCCTCTCCTCCTGTCTCCCTGTCTCTCTTTTTCTCTCTGCCATCCCCACCCGCACGTGTATATGCGTGAATCGAGTGCATGCGCGGATACGTTCTGGAAGAAATGGAGAAGAACGCGAACGCATGCACACGCGTGCATCTCTCACCAAGGGAAGCCCGTTTAATTGCTGACATGGCAGCGAAGACTTGCATATTTTTTAGGACTTCCACGTCAATTTCGGACATGCGCAGCGACGCATCGCCTTCGGCCGCCCGCAGCCACCGATGCCCCAACGCCCGGTGCGCCGACGGTCGTTGCTGCGGTTGTCGTCTGCGAAGCCAAAACTCTCACGCATGCACACACGCACCTCCCCTGCATGACTTCTTTTTCTTCTCCTCTTCTCTTCCGAGAGTTCCTCTCCTTCTTCTGTCAATGAAACCCGTCGTTCTATCAGTCGTCGGCCCAAACTTTCCTCACGCCCAGTTCTTCGTCTTGAGACCTCCACGTCCACATATATATGTGCACACACATAAACAGATGCATGCACACGTAAAGATATGCATGCGCACGTGAAGATATGCATGCACGCCTAATATGTGCATGCACACCCAGGGATATATAAAGAAGGAACCCGCTGCGGAAGGATGGGGAAATGTTTCAATGCGTAACGCAGATGCATGCATTCGTCTACATATATCCAAACACACAAACACATACGTATAATGTTCTTCTATGGCGAGATTCACGCAGCTTTATATATGCATATATATATAATATATATATTGTTGGAGTATCCTGCTACGTCACAAATGATGCATGCGTGTATTCATGTGCATATATATAGTGTAGAGGCATTTGCATGCATACACATACACCACACCCACACATATATATAGTGTACACCCACCAGAGCATGTACATCTCTATAAACTCCTTCTACGGTGAAAATGATACGTTGACATACGTACATATATGGAGAGTCTACATACGTATATATGCATGCATACATCTATACTACACCCACCCAGGCACACACACACACACACACATGCATATCTCCTGCAACAGCGCGATTGATCCATATATATATATATATATATACGGAGAGCAAGGACAGAGGAAGATAGCCACAGAGAGAGAGAATCAGAAAGATATACGCATGCAGCGAAAAAGAGAGAGAAATAGACGAAGATATACGTACACAGAGCGACGACAATACATAGAGAGATAGAGACAGAGAGACATACGTCCACAGGGAGATAAACAGGAAGACATACACATACAGAAAGAAACGAGACAAAGACGTATATTTACAGGGAGATAGAGAAGTATACACACGCAGAAAGAAACGAGACAAAAATATGCACTTACGGAGAGATAGGGAAGTAGACGAAGACACACAGATGAATATGATGTGAGAGAGAAGGAGAGCAGGAAGAGAAATGGGAGCGCACCTGAGAAGCGAGGCCACAAAATCCTTCGCTTCGTCTGAGATCCCCGTCCACCGCGGGCCGTCCATAGAGAAGGAACATCTTCGTATTTTAACGAGAATCTCGTGGTCGGTTCGCCCCGTGAACGGGGGGCTGCCGCTCAGCAACATATAAACGATCACGCCTGTGTACCCGCAGCAGCAACAAGACGCACACATCTACATACACATCCACGTACTTACATACATGTATGCATTGCGTACATACACACGTAGACGCAGGGAGACCTCCACGGACGGAGAAAAAGTGCAGCAACAGCAGCAGCAGGGCGCGAAAAGCAGCAGCCGCTGACGAAGAAGTGGGGGCAGCAGCAGCACACAGCACAACACGAGGAGAAGGGGGAGAAGGAAGGAGAGAGACGGAAGCGGGGAAGAGAGCGACGGAGACGGAGACAGGGAGAGGGAGACGAGAAGAAGAGGAAGAGAGGGAGAGGAGAAGGCGCGGGTCCGAGGGACGGCGGAGAGACGCAGGAGAAGAGACACAACGGGACAGAGAGACCGTCAAACAGAGGAGGAGGACTGGAAGAGACAGAGAAAGGCAGAGAAGAAGAAGGACGGGGAACACAGAGGGAGACAGGGGAGACGGAGACAGGGGAGGGGGAGACGGGGAGACAGAGACAGAGACGGATAGGGGGAGACAGAAGAGAGGGAGACAGAGAAGGAGAGTGGGAGACAGCAGAGAGGGAGACGGAGACAGGGACAGAGAAGGGGAGGGAGACGGGAGGCAGACAGACACACAGAGGGAGACAGCAAGAGAGACAGAGACAGAGGGGGAGACGGGGGAGAGAGGGACGGACAAAGGGAGACAGGAGAGTCGCACTGAGACAGAGAGGGAGACAGGAGAGTCGCACAGAGAGAAGGAGAGGGAGACGGAGACAGAGAGGAAGAGAAGGAGAGACGGGGAGAAGAAGAGCAGCAAAAAGGGAGGAGGAGGGAGAGAAGAGGAAATTGTTCACCGATGCTCCAAATGTCGCACTTCTCGTTGTAGTGGCCGTCCATAACTTCCGGCGCGACGTAGTAGACGGTGCCATGCATCGCAGTCATTTGCGACCCGGGGTCGAAAATTTTGCTGAAGCCAAAGTCGATCTGCAGGAGCGACACAAAAAACGACCAAACTGACCTTCTTCACCAAAGAAACACACGCGCACCTCACCGGAGGGAGACGGGGAGACGGGGAGACAGGGAGGGAGACGGGGAGACGGGGAGACGGGGACACGGAGCTCAACAGGACGCTGCACACCGGCCGCTCTCTTTTCGTTCCACGTCCACCTCCTCCTCCGTCCTTCCCCGACCTCCTGCGAGCGGACTTTCCCTCTTCTTCTTCTTCTCCCTTTGCCTTCTTCCCCTTCCCTCGCCTCTCTTCTGTCTCTGTGCGTCTCTTCACACGCCTGAATGCCTCCATTTGCGTGGGTCTCTCCGTAGATACATATGTGTGTGTAGGCACATACATCCACACGTGTATATATATGTGTGTGGGGTGTATAGG
Source organism: Sarcocystis neurona (assembly GCA_000727475.1). NCBI lineage: Eukaryota > Apicomplexa > Conoidasida > Eucoccidiorida > Sarcocystidae > Sarcocystis > Sarcocystis neurona. The sequence continues at coordinate 1,414,506 of KL647311.1, read as the reverse complement.
TGTGCCTACGGGAATGTAAGTATATGGATGCATATAGATCTGCACATGCACATATGTGTGTGCATGCATGTGGATGCGTGTATACGTGTTTCTGCATGTATTACGGTGTATTTAGAGGTATACACGTGTGTGTGTGTGTGGATATGTATGTGTATACGCACGTATATATGTGCATGCAGACACATATATATGGAAGTAAATAGTTGTATGTGTATATACAGAGAAACAAGAGGGGCTTCCCTTCTCCCTGTCTCTGTCTCTCTCAGTGTGCAGCGCAGCAAAAGTTGTGAGTACGTAGAGAAGTGCAACTTCTCCCTTCTCTTGATCGAGTTCCGTTTTGCTGCTCGCATTTCTCCGAGTTCACACGCCAGGGGGCCGGCTGCCCCGGGGAGAAAAAGATAACCGCGCGTCTGAGCAGCAGCCCCCGCACAGAGAAAAGTTCCTCGTCCCTGGCTAGCGCGAGTTCGGCATGCATGCCCACACACCCGCACGCGCAGCCTTCTTATGCTTCTATTTTTCTACACACAGACTCTCCCTATACATATATAGACATATATATATGTAGACATACATATATGTGGGCATATATGTACATACATATGCAGATACGTATATATAGGTGCGTAGGCTGGACGGCGAGCATGCACTGCTATTTATATGTGTGTGTGGGTTTTGGCGTCTGGTGGGTGCTTCTCTACGAAGGGACAGCAGCAGAGCAGAAAACGTCGTAGAAGTCGAGGGCCCGCCCCTTCTCTTCGAAGAGCGGAGCAGATACATTTTATGCATAAGAGAGAGAAGAAGCAGCAGCAGCAGTATACACACAGAGAGAGAAATGTGCAGAGGTTCGAGATGTGTGTGCGGCCCCCACGCCACCGGCGAAGCAGAAGGAACAGAAGAGAACGCAGCAGCAGCAACAGTCTTCTTATTTTCATGCCCTCCAGCAGAGAGGGAATTGACGTTCTTCCTGCTGCTGCTCCACGGCACCTCCTGCTGTTGCTGCTACTGCTGCTCCTGTTGTTGCTGTTCCTCCTACTGCTACTGCTGCTGCTGGTACTGCTGCTGCTCCTGCTACTACTGCAGCTGCTACCGCGCTTCTGCTGTTGCTGCTACTCTTGCCGCTGTTGCTGCTGGGCTTGCGGCTGCTGCTGCGGTGGTGGGGGAGGAGGTGCGCGCCTGTGTGGCGGCTTACGAGTTTTAGCGGAGCGTCTTCACTTTCATCGCGGTAAACCCAGTTCTCTAGCCTTGCACAAGAGCAGCAGCAACAGCAGAGAACAACGAGAGTCGGCGGAGAGAGTAGAGACGAAAAAAACCGGTGGAGAGACACACAGAGGGCAAGAAATTCAAAGAAGAGAGGGAAACGAAGGACTGCAGAAGGAGACGGGGAGACAGACAGAGAGATGGAGAGAAGCGGAAGAGTAGAAATGACGGGAGGGGTGAAGACGCACAACACGACAGAAGCGACGGAGACACGACGGGAGGCGGTCGCACGTCAAAGAAAAGAAAAAAAAAAGATATTCAACTTCTCCCCCTTCCCGTGTCTCCCCCTTCCCCTCTCCCTTGCGGTGTCTCCCTTGCTGTGTCTCTTTTGACCCTCGCCTCTGTTGTGTGTTGCAGAAGTTTATCGAAGGAATACAAACGAACGTCCCTTCACACACACACATATGCAGAAGGAGAACACACACATCCACTGTAGCACACACCACATACGCATGGATGAATAATCTCCCCTATACGGAGGCATGCGCACGTAAAGAATGTATATCTACGTGCGTGTTGCTCTGTATATACACGAGCCTATCCCTACGGCTATATATACCACTGACTTCCTCCTTCTATTATGTACACGCATATATATGTATTCACACGCATGTGCATTGACGGAGTTGCACATCTCCCTTTCTCTTCTTCTTCTTCATCTACGAAGAAACCGCAACGCACCTCTTCGTGTACACAAATCTTCCCATATATACGCGTACATGTGTGTGCGTACATGTGTGGATCCCTCTCTCCCTCCCTCTCTTTCCATATATATCTTTGTTCTACACATATAGAGGGACCTCTCCCTCTCTACATATAGCTATATTTGTCCAGGTGTGTGTACATATACACAAATGTATACATTCGTCTTCCTGTTCATCGCTGTACGGAATTACATTCGCATGCACACCCACCTATATATCTACCAGTCTACATTCATCTACGTCTATAGAAATGTACCACTTCGTGTACACAACTACACCCATAGGTGTGTATATGCCTCTGCATGCACATAAATATATACATATACATGTATATATGCCTACAACCACCACCTACATAGAAATATATATATACACAGCTAGGAGAAGAGACTTCGATGAAGAAGAGATATGTACACACACCCACGCCTTTTCTGAAATTGCCACAGAAAGGAACTCTTGTCAACTGCTGCTGTTGTCTTCAACTCAGCAACTCCCAAAACCCACGAAAAAATGTGTCTCCCTGTCTCCGTGTCTCCGTGTCTTCGTGTCTTCGTGTCTCCATGTTTCTGTGTTTCTGTGTTTCTGTGAAAAATAGAGGAAGGCTCACTTTAAGTCCCGGTGACAGACATGTCTTTGGTGGCAGTAATTAATGGCGGCGAGCATCTGTCGAGAGACGCGGGCGGCGTCTCTTTCGCTGTAGCGTTTTTTCTGTGCAAGTCGGTCATATAGTTCTTTGCCGGTGCAGAGCTCCATCACCAGATAAATAACTGCAGTACCGCCCCCCCTCGAAGTTTCCTCCTTTTCACCGCCCATTTTCCTTCCTTCTCCTATCCCCCTGCATGCAGAAGTTATCCCGTCTTTTCTTCTCGGTCCCTCCCCCCTTCCTGCTGCTGCTGTTGCTGCTGCGGCAGGGGCACGCGCGGGGGCCACAGCACGACGCTCCCCCGCAGAAGAACAAGAAGAGGAGGAGAGAAGAGCACCAGCAGCAGCAGCAGGCGCGGCAGGAGGAGGAAGAGGAGGAGGACTCGTCGGCGCGTCTGCAAGAGGCAGAGCAGCAGCCGAAGACGCACGTCGAAGTGCGTCACCAGCGGTGCCAGGCGTCGCAGCAGGAGGAGCAGCAGCAGCTGTAGCAGCAGCAGGTGCGGCCGCGAGGACGGCAGTGGCAGAGCGTGCAGCAACAGGTGCCGATGCCGAAGAGGGGGGAGGGGGAGGAGCGGCCGCAGAAGAAGCGGCAACAGCAGCAGCAGATGTGGGCGGGGTTGAAGACTCATGGTCGATAAAAATCTCTAAAAGTTTGCAAATATTCGGATGATCCAGCTGGAGATACACCGCAACTTCGTTGTATAACATAGAGCACCGCTTCTGCGATATTCGCGTTACCCGCAGCGTCTTCACGGCTACTGCCCGGCCACTCTGCCGGTGACGCGCTCGTCGAACTGCTCCGCTTATCCCTGTCACATGAAGCAGCACCACCGGCAGCAAAGAGCAACAGCAGCAGCAGTCAACGATGAGAAGCAGCAGCAGCAGCAAAGAGCGGAAGCAGCAGCAGCAGCAAAGAGCAGCAGCAGCAGCAAAGAGCAGCAGCAGCAGCAAAGAGCAGCAGCGGCAGCAAAGAGTAGCAGCGGC
>KL647311.1:1396890-1410625 GCA_000727475.1 Sarcocystis neurona | reverse complement strand
CAGCAGCAAAGAGCAGCAGCAGCAGCAAAGAGCAGCAGCGGCAGCAAAGAGTAGCAGCGGCAGCAAAGAGTAGCAGCGGCAGCAAAGAGTAGCAGCGGCAGCAGCAGCAAAGAGTAGCAGCAGCAGCAGCAAAGAGCAGCAGCAGCAGCAGCAAAGAGTAGCAGCAGCAGCAGCAGCAAAGAGTAGCAGCAGCAGCAGCAGCAAAGAGTAGCAGCAGCAGCAGCAAAGAGCAGCAGTAGCAGCAAAAAGCAGCAGCAGCAGTTTTCGATTTGCACGCGTGTGCGTATATGTGTGTGCGCGAGGGCGGAGGGAGAAACGAAGACAGCAGAGAGAAAGAAGAGAGAAAAGGGGGAGGAAAAGGACCAAAGAAGGAGGTAAAAAGAGAGAGCAGAAGAGAGAGGTGGTTGGGCGGGGAAGGGCAGAGAAAAAGAAGCGAAAGAGAGGGAAACAGAGAGAGAGTACAGAAGAAGACAAGACACATGCTCCGAGTGAGGAAATGCGGACTGCACAGAGATACTGCTGCTGCTGCTGCCCGTTGACTGCTGAAGAAAAGAGAGACGGAGACAGACACACGCAGGGAGACACAGAGACACGGAGACAGGAGGAAAAGAGAAACGAGAAAAAGAGAAGCAAAGGCGCGCCAAGAAGGAAGAGCTTCCTCTTCCGGAAAGGAACTTTGTAAACCGGTGCTGCTGCGACTCTATCCGCACTGCTGCTGCTTCGGCGCCTGCTGCACTTCCACAGTCGTCTTCCCCTGCTGGTCCGCTGCGGTCTCGCTGCTTCCCCCCTGTTGCCGCTGCTGCTGTTTCTGCCTCTCCGCTTTCCTGGCTGCCGCTCCTGCTCTTGCCGGTGCCCCTCTCCGGCTGCTTCTTCTCCTGCTGCTTGTCTTGATGCTCCTTCTCCCGCTGCTACTCCCGCTGCTGCTCCTCCTCTGGCTGCTTCTCCTGGTGCTGCTTTTGCGTTTGCCCCTTCCCCTGCTTCTCCTGCTACTGCTTCTCGTGGTGCTGCGCCTTCTGCTGCTGCACTTTCTTCCCCTCCTTCTTCCCCGCTGCTGCTCCTTCTGCCGCTGCGTACCCGGCTGCTGCACGCGGCGCCGCTCCCTCCTGTTTTGCTGTCGGCGCTGCTGCTCTTCTTCTCTGCTCCTCCATGTGCCTCAGCTCCCGCTGCTTCTGCTGCTGCGTCTCCTTTCCCTGCGGTGCTGCTTTTGCTGCTGCACCTGCTGCTGCACCGTCTTTCTCTGGAACTGCTGCTGCTGTTCCACCTGCTGCTTGCTGCTGCGGTTGAAGCGTACCGGTGCCTAGTACTTCGTCGCTGACTTCGTAGACGTCGCGGAGGCGGGTGTGAATATTCACCCGGCTCGAGAAGAGCGGCATATGTTTAAGAGACTGAAAAAAAGCTGCTGGCTCTGCGTACGGGAAGTTTGTTGGGACCGGCAAGTCACTCCCCTGCAGGTGTGTGACCACACACAAGCATATATATGTGTATACAATATACACGCACGTAAAACGCAGGAGGAGTGCTCGCCAGCGAACTTGGAGAGATATCGACGCATGCAAGTCGACGAAAAAAGAGAAGAAATGAGAGAGGCATGTAAAAGTGGGCGAAGCACGAAAGAAGACGGGAGAAAAGAGACGGAAACACACACATACACATACACTCTAAGAAAAAGGGGAAAACGAGAAGATAGAGGAGTACTTAAACATACACACATATATCTATTTATAGGTACACACAGAGGCAAGCAACAGCACACCATATATATACACATACATATATATATATATTTTTGTATTGTTCATGATACGTATAGAGGTAGCAACGTAGGCGTCTCAAAGTGGGCTATATATATATACATATATGTATATATATATATATATATATGTATATGTATATACATGCATATACCTATAGATATATACACATATACGTGTATGTGTATATGCATGTATAAATGTAAGTGCCCTCTGGTATGGGTGGCTATCTCTCTGTCTGTACCCGCCTATCTACGTATATGTATATATACCCATACACCTATATACATATATATATATATGTAGGTATTTGTGAGCTTTACGTACATAGATAGAAGTGTAGGCCCCTTGAGGTATATATGTGTGTACCTCTGAACTTTATCTACGCAGATACAAACGCTGTTAATGCCTGGAGGTGTGGATGTCTATGACGTATACATATATATATGTACGTATGAACACACATGTGTACAGGCTCGAAGAAAGTGCGGGGCTGCTGCGAGGTGGTGGCGAGTCGACGGAGACTTGAATCAGAAGCAAAGAGAAGGAACAGAACGGAGGAAGAAACGGGGGCATCAAAAAAGGAGGAGAGGAAGAGCAGCAGCAGCTGTGTTACACGAGCAGCACCGGGGGAGTCGTCGGCGACCCGGCAGCAGCAGGCGTCGGGGAAGCCGCCGTACGATAAGAGAGGAGAGTAAATCGGAAAAACCAACGCAGGTAGAGACACCCACGGGAGTTCTTCCCTGAAAAGATAAAAAGGAGAAAAGAAACTGCTGCTCTGCACCTACAGACCCAACACAAGTGCAGCAGCTACATACATAGAGACAGAGAGTGACATACATATATATATATGGATGGATATATGTATATATGTATGTGCATATATATATATGTGTATATATATTTGTAGCAGACAAATTGCTGCTGTTTGTCGTAGCTCTATCGTCTATCTATACACACGGACACAGCCCGAGACTCAATACACGTGCAGCAGCTACATATATATATATATATATATATATATAGAAAGAGGGAGACACAGATAGATAGATAGATGTATTGATTTAGTGTTGTGTGGATTACTTCCTAATGTAGATGCAAATGGTTTTCGCGGGGTGGGTATATATATGCATGTGGCAATGCGCGTGCGATCCCCTCTCTCACGCCAGAGACGCCAAAATACGGGCAGCCTTCGAAAGGCAGCCTCCCAGCAATTCTCCGCGTGTCTCCCTTTTTGTGTCTGTCTGTCCGTTTTCCTTTCCGTGTCTCGGTTTGTCTCTTACGAAGCTGCCAGTGCTGCTGCAAAGACTCTCCGCCTCTTTACGAGGTCTGTTTTGTCTCTTCCTCCTCCTGTCGGAGACACGCGCATATCTGTCATTTGCCGTCTCGTCTCGCGCGTTCTTCTCCGCCGTCTCCTCGCTGTTCTTCTTCTTTTCTCCCTCCTTTGAACGCGCGGGGCTGCTGTGCGCAGCAGCAGCAGCCTGCTGTCCCCTGCGCTCTCCCCTTTCCCACGCAGCAGCAGCAGCAGGAGCAGCAGCAGCAGCAGACGGCAAGAGTCGCCCTCTCTCTCCTTCCTTTCCTCCTGGCCGCTGCTGCTCTCCTCCTTCTTCTCCTCTTTCTCTGCTGCCTCTTTTCCCCCTTCCTCCTCCTCCTCCTTCGGCTGCTGCTGCTGCTGTCGGTCCACTGCCGCTGCTGCCGTGCTGCCTGGTGCCGCCGTGCTGCCTGCTGCCGCCGCACTGCCCTCTGCAGCACCGTGCTGCTGCGGGACACCTCCGACCCCGGCAGGCAGACGAGGACGAAGAGCGGGAGTACTCGGAGGCAGCAGCAAAAAGACGTCGTCGTCTGCTTCCTTCTCTTCCTCTCCTCCCTCGCGTCCGTCTCCTCGCCGCTGCTCTCTCCTGCACGGCAGCACAAGCTGCTTGTCGACTGGTACGTGTGCGGAGGCCTGCTGCCGTGCCGCTTAGCGTCCTCATCTTCCTGCGGTCTTGCGACATTTCTCCGGAGAGGCGACACGTCGCCAGAGATCCCCGGCGTCTCGTCATGCTTCCCTGTTCCCGCCGCCGCTGCGCTGCTGCTGCTGTTGCTGCTGCTGCAGCCCCTCCCCTCTCCCACCCACCGTCCTGCTGCTGCTGCTCCGGCCTCTTCGTGTCCCTCCCTCTCCCCCTCTGCTGCTGCTGCTCCTGCTGCAGTGCCGGTGCTGCTTCTTCTCGCTTGCAGCGGCGAGGACAGCCCCTCCCGGCCAGCTGCAACAGGGCAACACGCATGCACCACCTCTTCACTTTGGTGTAGCGGCTCTGTCTGCTGCCCCAGTCGCTGCTGGTGTCGTCCACTGCGGCCCCGCTGCTTCTCCTTCCCAACAACAAAGAAGCTGCTGCTGACGCTGAAGAAGAAGATAGAGAACGACCTTCTCCTTCTCCTCCTTTTCCTCGCCGTTCTTCTCCGTCCGCATCAACGCTGCTTCTCCTGCCTGCTAGCGCTTCCTTCTCTCTCATTTTGTCCGAGGAGAAACTGCAGAAGGCCCCTGCTGCTACGCGTCGACGCCCTGACTGCCCGTCTCCTGCTTCTCCTGCTGCGCGTCCCTCTTCTGCTGCTGATGCTTCTGCTGCTGTTGCAGGAGGAGAAAGAGGAGGATGATTCGCCCCTTCAGAAGAGGACACAGCGGCCGCATTGAACGTTTTGCTGCTCTTCGCAGCAGCAGCAGCTTCTTCGATAACTCCAAGCAGGGCTGCTGTGTCTGCCGTGGACAACGGCGTCCGCGCATCTGCGAAGCGGCCCCCAGCAACAGCTGCAGCAGCAGCGGAAGACGTAACAGCAGCAGGATCCGACGAAGAGGCAGCAGGAGCCGTGGGCGCTGCTGTCGTTACACACAGACGCTCACCGGCCGAGGAGGACGAGGCTGCAGCAGCAGCAGCAGCTTGCCCGCCAGCCGACGAAGCAGCGGCATCAGCGGCAGGCGTTGTGGCAGCAGAGAGGGCAGGAGCGGGTGGAACCTGTCGCTGTCGCCTGCTGTTCTCCTCGTCGTGCTGCCCAGACGAAAACGAGGCGGCAGCAGAAAGGAAGGACGAGGTATGCCGTGGGGCCGTAGAAACCGCAGGTCCCGGCGTTTGCCATTCTGCGCGGTCTCTGCCCAAATTTTCCGTTTGCTGCTGCTGCTGCTGTGAGGCCTCTGCTTCTTCGTGCTGCTGCGGTCCCTGCGGAGGGTGAGGGGCGGTCTGCTGTCGTTCCTGCTGCGGTGTCTTCGCAGCGACGGCAGCAGAAACGGCGGGGACGCAGCTCCCGCCCGTTGCTGCCTGCGTTCTCGCCGCTGCCGTCGGGTCCTCGCAGCAGCGAGAAGCAGCAAACGAAGTCCTCTCGCTCTTACTGCCCCCACCTTCTCCATCTGCTGCTGTTGCTGCTCCTCCTTCTTCTCCTCCTTCTCCGGGCTCTTTCCGTAAAATCGCCACCGGCGCTGCTGCAGGGGAGCGGCAGGCACACGCCGCAGCCTCCCCACCTCCGCCGGCAGCAGCAGCAGCAGCAAGGCAGGAAGTTCTCGCAGCATCTGCTCGAGACGAAGCAGCAGCAGCAGCAGCCGCTGTGGAGTGTCGGCAACCCATGACGGTAGAGACAGCGAAGAAAAGGGAGAAAGGCCCAGGCGACAGACAAAAGAAGAATAGACGAGATCGAGAAGAACAGAGAGGAAGGGAGACGGAAATTAGCCGGCGAAAGAGGGCGTCTCGCGTTGTTGGTTGGCAGCCGAAAGACGTGGGGAAGGCGGAGAAGAAGGGAGACACACGCAGCAGCAGAAGTCGACCACTCTGCTGCTTCCTGGTCTTCTCCCCAACGAATCTCCCGCTGCCAGGGAAGCTGCAGGACAGCAGCAACGACACTCGAACGGACCGCGTTAGAACCCCCCACGCGCGGAGACGGCAGAAAACACGCCCGTCTCTCTCCCCACACAGAGACGGAGACGGAGACACGAAGAGACACACAAAACGACGAGACAAAACGTGTAGCGACCTAAACACACACATATACGTCGAGGGATATATATACATAAATATATACTCGCGTATATATTCTCATATAGGAAACATATGTATATGCATGTGTGTACAGGTGTATACAAGATATATGTGCATGTGAAGGAGACAACAACGCAGACATCCTGATATGTGTATATTTGTCGAAGAGGTGCCTATTAGGTGGACGTTCTAAGAAGAAGAAAAAATGTAAAAGAAATCCTCCGTCGAAAGCGAAGAGGGACACTCGCACAGAGACTGACCGTCGGCGCAGCAGCACATCCCCAACATCGCCAGGGAAACCCTCCCTCCACCATACTCGTCTCCATTTCTGAGAAAACGAATACAAAATTCTGCAAATCCTTCTCTTGCACATCTTTCCATCACACATACATCCACATACACGTAATACAACAAAACACATATACACATACATATATACCTTTCTCCTATATATATATGCACATATACGCTTCTCAAACGAATACATATATATATACGTATACATGCATAAATACGCTTCTTATATATATATATAAACCTACACGCTTCTCAAACATATATACATATATATACATATATACGCTTCTTATATATATATGTAACTTCACGCTTCTCAAACATATATATATATACACGCTTCTTATATATATATATATATATATGCTTCTTATATATATATATATGCTTCTTATATATATATATATACGCTTCTTATATATATATGCTTGTGAAACATACAGCTTTGCATATATGGATTTAGATGCTTATGAAATATATACAAGTGTATATATATAGACTTCTGAGAGATATACGTATACATATATGCGCTTTACATATATACAGTTCACGAACATATATGCATATGTGTATATATATGTATCGACTCACGTATATACGGTTCTCACATATATACGTACGTGGAAAGTGGGTGTGATAGATATGTGTGCAGGAGAAGAGATATATGCCTACGCAGGTGGTCTACATGATAGCCGTCTGCATGGCTTTCCTTTACAGAGACATATATACTTATTTATCAGCAACACATGCATACACTGTTTGGGGAGAAGTTTTATCGAAGAGGATCAACACGAAGGAGAGCTGCTGGTGAAGACGGGGAAGAACTCTGCGTCGGAAGGGGGGAGGACGCGCGGGGGGGGGGGGGGAACCCGCACAACAGACGGACCCCCCCTTCCGCCGAAGTTCGCGCACCTACCAGCCCGCAGCATTTTTGCTGATTTTTCTCCGTCTTCGCCCGCGAAAGGGAGGGGGGCAGACGGAAGCGAAACGATGAAGAGGACGAGGAAGAGGAGGAGGAGGAGGGGGAAGTGCGACTTCTTGGAGGATGCCGGGAAGTTCGCCTGCTGTCGAGTTTCCTTCCCGTGGCCTTCCTTCGTGTTTTCGTCTTCGCCGTCTGCTCAGAAGACCGGACCTTCACCTGCTGCTGCTGCGCCTCATCTCGGAGGAGGAAGCAGCTTCCTCGCCAGGCCTGGAGCTCTGCGGAGGAGAACAGAAACCAAGGAGATCGCGTCTCGCGCGTGACGCAGAAGTCACTCGCTAAAAAGCTCCTCCCGTGCTGCAGCAGCAGCAAGAAAGACACGAAAGACGGAGACGAACGCCCACGCAGCCGCATATATACGCCTCACATCAACTGAGCAGAGAAACGGCCACATACGAAACTACTACATATAGACATACATATGTATATGTATAGCGATGAACTTACACACATACGTATGCACAGATAGATACCGACTTCCCTATATATGGAAGTGAAGGAAGTTCTCCCTTTCTGTCTGTGTGGCTGCTGTTGCTGCTGTTGCTGCTGCTGCGAGAGACCGGGACAGAGAGAGACCCCTCTTGTGTCTCTCTCTCTGGACTTTTCCGCATGCGCGTATATAGACAGAAGCGTCCGTCCACAATCTGCTCTTCTTCCCCGTTGATAAAACCAACTTCTCCTCAACTGACAGCAACTTCTTCAAATGCACGATCTACCGATCAACCTCGACTCTCTCTATCTAGCTAGATGCCTAAGTGCCCCTGCCTCTAAATCTATACACATATACATACATATATATTCGTATACTTGTATACATGTGTCTATATATATAGACGTTCACATATACCTGAGATTTTCTACATGTCTATATATAGACACGTATAGAATTGCAGCTCTTCGTATAACATGTGTATATATACGGGTGTGTCTATATACATACACGTGTATATGCATATATGAGATTTTCTACATCTATATGTTAACACATATATATATGTATGTAGACACAAAGAGTACTACAGCTCTTTATACATATACGTATATATTTATCCACATACAAACACCTATGCGTATGTGTGTAAGAGATTTTCTATAGCTATATGTCTACACACATATATATATGTATATATGTAGACGCGTATGGCATGACAGCTCTTTCAGGGAAGGGGGACAACTACGGCAAAAATGTTTCTAGACGAGAGTTCCGTGCCACTTTCGGTTTTCTGCAAGAGAGGACGAAGAAGAAGAGAAACGGCAACAGTCCACCAAAGCAGCAGCAGCAGCAAGAGGAGGCGCAGCAGCAGCAGCAACCCGGCAGGTAGAACTGCAGCAGCAGCAGTAGTCGCAGTAATCGGACAGTAACAGCAGCAGCAGGTGACGACCTGAAAAGAGGAAGAAACGAGGAAGAAGAAGGAACTGCCTGCAGCAGAAGAAGAAATGTGAGAGAAGGGACGCAGAAACAGCAGCAGCAGCAGCAGAACGCGCATCTGTCGACGTTTGGGGTGACTCCTGCAGTAGCGCAGGAAGAACTGCATGTATGTGAAAAAAGAGAAGCTTTTCCCTGCTAAGAAAGAAGAGGGCAAACGAAGGCAAGTGCGTGAATCGACGTGGTTTCCTTCCTGGCAAGGAGGAGATGCGCAGAAGATACAGCAGCTTCGGGCGACGGCAGCAGCACTCGCCCGCGGGGGGCAGGAGAGAAGATGAACAGCCACTGCAAGCGCAGGTCTTCCTCTTCCCTCTTCAGCAGCAGAATACTTCTCAGTCCCTCTGCAGCTCTCGCCCCCCTGCAGCAGCAGTGCTCCTCCGCGATAAAGTCTCTTCCTTCGAAGAGCCCGCGTGCGTGTCTTTCCGTCTACTTTCTCTTCTACTTCTTCTACAACTACCACATCGTCTTCTTCTCCTTTTACGTCTTCTTCGTCTGCCTCTTCTCTTCTTGCTCAAGCGACTTCCTCGTCTTCTACTTCTTCTACAACTACCACATCGTCTTCTTCTCCTTTTACGTCTTCTTCGTCTGCCTCTTCTCTTCTTGCTCAAGCGACTTCTTCGTCTTCTTCTCCGGCTTCTTCTATCCACCACCTCTACTTCTTCGGCTTCCTCATGCCCTCGACCTACTTTCCCTTCCTTTACATGTGTCTACTTCTTCTCGATCCTCCTTCTCTTCGTCTTCTTCCTTTTCTTCTCCTTCCGTCTCTTTCTGCTGCTGCTGCTATCCGTTTCTTCCTGACCGTCACCTCCTCTTCGTCTTCCGCCTCTATACTTCTTCGTCGTCCTCCTCTACTTCGTCTACTTCTGTGTGTTCTGCTGCTTCTTCCTGCGGCTCTTTTTGCTCTGCTGCTGCGGCTCACGCCCACGCCCACACATTCTCCAGGGACTCCCTCTCTTCAGGGGGTCCTCTGCACAGAGACTCCTCCCGTAGCTTCCTACCAGAGTTTTCTGCAGCCGCTCCTGTAGCCAGCCCAGGGCAGCGCAGGGCACTCCGCTGTGGCTGCAACGAGTGTGCTGCGCGTCCCCTCGACTTTCCTCGGCTCCCCCTTCAACGAAGGACAACAGGCGAGAGACGAGACAAAGACAGGAGAGGAGCAGCAAAAGGAGAAGAAGAGAGGGAGACGGGAAAGCGAGGGAGACGGAGACGGAGGAACAACAGGGCGGAGACAACGAAAAGGAGAGACATTTGCTGCTGCTGCTGCTTCTCTCTTCTCTACAGTACCTTCCTGTGTGGCTCCTTCTGTGTCAGACCCACGAGAGCGGGTCTGCGGGACTCTACTGAAGCTGCCAAGCAGCTGCTGCTTCGCGAGGAACCACACAAAGGCCTCAAGACGACTGCTGCTCCTGCGGCTATTCAGTGAGATAATAACACACAAAGACAGACACAAAGACAAAAAGGGAGAAAGTACGGAAAGGAGAAAGACGGAGAAGAAATGGCATTTTCACTGCTGCAAGGGACCGCGCAGAAGCCTCAAGACTGCTGCTGCTGCTGTTTCGGGAGGACAGAGACCACGGGACGTAGCGGCAGACAGAGACGGGAAGAAAAGAAGAGGAGGCGAGGAAAGCAGCAGAGAGAAAAGGGGAAGAATCGAAGTCCCCGCTGCTGCAAGGAAGCACCTAGAAGCCTCGGGACTCCTGCTGCTGCTGCGGCCTTCAGTGAGGCACAGAGACAGAGAAAGAGGGGGAGAAGCACAGAGAGACAGAGACAGGGCGGGGAAGAGGCACAGAGACACATACGCGCAGAGATACATGTATACGTAGGCGTATGTATTTGTATGTGAACAAATATACATATACATATATGTACATATATATATATATATAGACACAAATGCTGCTCACGCGTCTGGTACGACCAGGTCTACCGTGAAGACTGGGGAGCTCCTGCTGCTGCTGTTGCTGCTCTGTATACTTCTAAATAAAGAACGGAGAAGTGCCTTGTGTTGCTGCTGATGTTCCACGTTTCTGGCCACCACATACTTTTGTTGATTTCTTCGAGATCGTCGACTCTTCAAGGAAACAAAAGGAAAACGGGCTGCTGCTTCCAGAAGAGAAGCCGAAACAAAAACCTGTTCCTGTACCTACTGCTGTTGTTGCTCTTGCAGTTGCTGCTGCTGCTCCTGCTGCTGCTGCTACGCCTGCTGTTGTTGCTCCCGCTGCGACGCGAGCTGCTGCTGCGCGTGCTGCTGCTGCTCCTGCCGCCGCTGTTATCCCTCTTGCTGCCGGTGCGGGTGCAGCACCTTTGTCTGCGCGCGGTCCTTGGTGGAAGGAGGAGGAGCAGCTACTGCAAGAGAGTTCTCGGTGCTACTGCTGCTGCTGCTGGCACCTGCCGTGAGATATATGAGCTGCTGCTGCAACACATGCATGCAGACGGAGAACGAGAGAAAAAAGTTGCTGCCGCTTCGGTACAGCAGCTGCCTCTAGTAGACAGCAGCTGCTGCTGCGGATGCTGCTGCTTCCGTCGAAAGAAGCAGAAACGCTGTTGCGGCTGTTGCTGTCGTCCGGACTGCTGTTGCTGTGATTCCTGCTGCTGCTGCTGTTACTGCTGCTGTGCGTCCTGTTGCTACTCGTGTGTGCTACTGTCGCTACTGCTGTGTGGCTGCAGCTACAATTGCTGCTGCTGCTTCTATCCCCGTAATGTTGCTCGCCCGGCCGTTCGCGTCAGAAGTCTTCACATGCTCGCCCGCGCAGTCGCCCTGAAGGAAGCAGCGGAGAAGAAAGGAGAGAAAGGGGCGACGACCGCATGCAAAGAAAAAGACATGTAGCTCCTCCCTACTATCACAGAAGACGCTCGTACTGCGGCTGCTGTTCTACTTCGAAAAAGCAGCGCAACGCATACCGTGCTGTCGCACCTGCTGCTCCGGTGGCTGCACCTGCTGCTGCTGCGGTTGCTGTATCTGCTGCTGCTACGGTTGCTGCATCTGCCGCTGCACCTGCTGTTGCTGCTGCACCTGCTGCTGCATCTGCTATTGCTGCCGCGTCTGCTAGTGCTGCTACTGCATCTGCTGCTACGGTTGTCGCATCTGCTGTTGCTGCTGCTGCATCTGCTGCTGCTGCATCTGCACCTGCTGCATCTGCGTCTGCTGCATCTTCATCTGCTGCATCTGCATCTGTCGCTACATCCGCTGCTGCTGCATCTGCTGCTGCATCCGCTGCTGCTGCTGTTGCCGCTGCTTCTGTTCTTGGTTTTCTTGCGGTTCTACAGTCACCGCAGCAGCAGTAGCCGACAGCCCCGCGTTAAGAAGTGCCACTACGACTTCTTCCCCCTCTGCATCAGTCCCTTACGACCGACGAATAGCAAAAGTTCGTTCCGCACCAACTGCGTCACAAACATGTGAAGGGAAGTCATGTAGGCAGCTGTACGCATGCAGAAGACGCTTCGAGACTTGTGCAGTTCCACAGAAGGAGATGTGAGGAGAAGAACTTCACAAGAAACGCGATGATGCCTGCCGAGGAAGGACAGAAAAGGACGCACACACGAACAGCAGGGCACTCGTGATACGCATGCATATGCATGCATGAATGTGGGGAGAGGCAGGTAGCCGCGTCGAAGGGAACTGAGAAGTAGGGGAGAAGAAATGACAACTTCTGCTTTTCTTCTCTGCTTTTGTTGCTGCGTCGCTTCCGGAAGAAAACGAATTGCTGCGGGGTCTCTTCTTCAACTCGGTGAGATGCAGGGACGGGGAAGGGGGGAGGGTGGCGCACACGCGATGTCTCACATGTTCTGCTTTTCTTCCCGTGGCGCTGCTGCTCTTCCGACGGCCGCACTGGTACTGCTTATCCTTTCGCCAGGTCTGCTGCTGAGAACCTGCTTCACATGCCTGCTTCTTGCTGCGTCTTCTTCTGTCTCCTGCTGCCGCCGCAGCACACGCCTTCCGGCTGCTGGTCTTGCAGCTGCTGTTGACGTAGCTGTCGGTCTCCCTCTGCTGCCGCTGCTCCGGCACTTCCTCTGCTGCTGCTGCTATGCGGGTGCTGCTACGGGCAAACTGCGCCTTCCTCCTCTTCCGCGGTCCGTGCTGCTGTCGCCAGCATGACGCCCCCTCCCGCCTCTGCGTCCTTGCCTCTGCAACAGCGCCGCTGCTGGTGCTGCAACACCGCTGCTGCTGCAGACAAAACGAGAAAGTCAAGCTGGCTGCGGCACGCGTCGCTGCTGTTCTTGCTTGTGTCGCTGCTGCTGCTTGCGTTGCTGCTGCAGCTCCTGTTGTGTCACTGGCGTGGTTGTTGCGAGGCCACTGCTCCTGCTGAGGATATCGCTGCTGCTGCTGCTGTTCCGAGTTCCGTCATACGCAGGCCCGCCTGCTGCTGCCGTCGCAGTAAGTCTGTCTGCCTGCGGCGACACTTCCGCAGCAGCGCCCGCATGTCTCGCAGAATATTCCCGCAGTCCACACAGGAGAAGCACGTGGTCCTGCAAGCAACAGGGCCCTCGTGCAGCAGCTTCTCCCTCCACGCCCGCAGCTGCTGCACGTCACCGGAATGTCCGCCAAAACTCGTTGCTGCAGTTCTCCTTTTGCATGCGCGTTAGCTACTGCCGCGCTGCGTCTGCTGCTCCCCCGGGTGCATCACGTGCTGCAATAGGCACACACAAGCTGCTGCTGCTGCCGCGCTTCAACAAAGTTGCTCCTGCTGCTCCTGCTGATTCAACGGCTGCTGCTGCTGTACTTGGAGAGCAAGTGCTGCTGCAGCGGGTCCCGTTGCTGCGGCGGCTCCTGCTGCTGCGGGGGTTCCTGCTGCTGCAGCTGCGTCCCTGCTGCGCCCTTGCTGACCCCACACACTTCCTGCTGCTGCAGTTCCCACTGCATGCAGCCGCTCCTGCTGCTGTGGTGGCGGTGCTGGCCCTGCAACTCGTCTGCACGCAGTTGCTGCTCCTGTCGCAGTTCGCGCAGTACACGCATGCAAACCCAGATGCCGACATATATATATATGTACATAGATATATGTATACATGCATACATACACATATATATATATATACGTATACACATCTAGATGAACAGATATGTCGCAGCTGCTGGGAGATTCCCGGGGAGCGGCACCACGGCAGATTCTGTTGCACGCGGCGGTGGTTTCACTTTTTTCAAGTGGCAGCGTATTATCCCCACATGCGGAGAGACAGCGATATGGAAGGAGACACGGAGATATACAGGGAGACACGGGGATATACAGGGAGACACGGAGATATAGAGAGAGACAGAGATATGGAGGGAGACAGCGATATGGAAGGA
>KL647311.1:1372188-1396416 GCA_000727475.1 Sarcocystis neurona | reverse complement strand
ACGGAGATATACAGGGAGACACGGGGATATACAGGGAGACACGGAGATATAGAGAGAGACAGAGATATGGAGGGAGACAGCGATATGGAAGGAGACACGGAGATATACAGGGAGACACGGAGATATAGAGGGAGACACGGAGATATAGAAAGAGACAGAGATATGGAGGGAGACAGCGATAAGGAAGGAGACACGGAGATATAGAGGGAGACATGGAGATCTGCAGGGAGACAGCGAGATAGAGGGAGACAGCGAGAAAAAAGGAAAAGAAGTGAGGCAGGGGGTAGCGACCTTCGGCGTCGGTGCCAGCGCCTGGCTGGGCAGCGTCAACTAACACACACGAAGAGGAGATCAAAGAAGACGGAGGAGATGACCGACGGAAGAGAAAGACAGAGCAGGAAAACAGAGGGATTAAATGTGGCTGTGCGTCTCCGAGAAAAGCGTCAACAAGCAAGGCGTCGCCTGCTCAGGGCACAGGGAGGGGTAGTAGTCTCCTCCAGCTTGCGCCGGAAGAAGGGAAAAGCAGCGGAGAAATCCGGTAAATCAGGCAGATTCGTCTGCAGAGGAACACGGAGAGCAGCTGCACGGAGACACAGCAACCCACCAGCAGCGGAGACAGAGGAGACGCGACGACGAGACGACGTCCTTTCTGCTTCTGGAGGCGTCCTCCTCCACACGTGCGCAGCACCCGCAGCAACAGCAGCAGCGACAGCAGCAGCAGCAGAAGCAACGGAATAGTCCCAGCAGGGTGCTTCTTCTTGGGAAGTGAAAGACCCTGTCGTCCCTTTCAAAGAAGACGCGCCCTGCTGCACTGCTTCGTCTCGCGTGTGACTCTCCTGCCAAGTCCTCGCCGAAAGAAAGATGATTTCTCAGCTGCAGCTATGGAAGTGAATATACTCTCTGCCTTCCTGTGCGCCAGAAGATGAAGCCTGCAGGCATGCGTCCACGCAGTGAGGTGTTCTTTGAAGAACACAGATACGTGCGCGTCTCTCTGCAGAGCGCTGCTCCTGCTGTCCCGCCCTGCGCCTGCTGTCTCGCCCTGCTGCGGCTGTCTGGTCGTGCTGCTGCCGTCTCGCCGTGTTGTTTCCGTCTGGCAGAGGTGCTGCTTTATATTTTTTGTCTTCTCCGGGACGTAAAAGACTCCCACGCTGCTCAGCAACAGCGCTACTGCCTGTTGCCTCCCGCTTTGCTGCTGTGAAGTCTGCAACAGGCGCAGCGCCTTCTCCTCTCTGTCGCTGCAGGCGTAGCTACTGCCCTTTCACGAAGGCATCCATATATGGCAATAAACGAGAGAGAGAGAAGCAGCTGCAGACTTCCTCACGCAGGGAGAGAGACACAGACGAGGCACACGGAAGCGGCGCTCTGCCGCGGGATGGCGTTGCTGCTGCTGCTGCAGTTGCGATCACTGCGCAGCAAAAATGGGGAAGAGAGACGACACGAGACGTTGCAGCTGGCTTTTCGAACAAGCTGCTGCTTGGAACGTCGGCTTCTCTGTCTCCTGGTCTGCTGCTGCTGCATATCCCACTCCTCAGACGCTGCAGAGGACCTGCTCCTGCTCCTGTTGCTACTTCTTGTCCTTCTTGAGACTGCTACGCCGGGCCTGCACCTGCTCCTGCTTCGTCTTGAAGCTGCTGCGCGGAGCCTTCTCTTGCTCCTGCTGCTGTTGCTTCAACTTCGCGACTGCTGCTGCATGCGTCCCCCTTCCTGCTGCAGTTACAACATCGCCTAGGAAGATTATATCTGCGCTCAGGAAGAGGGGATCACCTGTTTTGTCGAAGTGCCTCTCCCCTCGGAGCGGCTCCGATGCTTCTTTACAGTTCAACAGAAGTGCGCAGAATTCTCTACGAGGGCCGTGTCCAGAAGACATACACACATAAGGTACTTTGGTCCACCTTTTCCATCTACATATATACATACATGCCTATATATTGACACGATGATGGTCAGGTGCACTTATACATATAAATATATGCATACATATGTACGGAGAGGTCCAGCGTTTTTACATATGTAGAGGTATCAATGTATATTGACCCGTAACTCCACGTTTGTCATCTACATACATATGAGGAGGTCCACGTTCGTCATCTATAGATATCTATATACTGGCACGAAAGCCCATGTCTGTCATATATATATATACATATATATGTGGATATATATACATATATATGCGCGTATGTGCATTCGTATGTGCACTTTTATCTGACGTGTCAGGTGAGAGACGACCGACTTGTTTTGCAGCGAAGATCTTGCAGGAGAAGACTGGTGTGTCTAGAGAGAAACAGCGGAAGCCAGCAGCGACCGGACGCGGCGCAGCGAGCTCTACATGCGGTCGGTAGAGACGCACAGCAAAGGCAGCGGCCCAACAACTTTGCTAGGAGGCTGAAAAGGGAGGAAGCTAGTGAGAAAAGGCACGAAGACGAAAAAGAGCAACAGCCGAGGCAGGAGCGACAGACGGCACTGCAGTAGCGGCAGCAAGAGTGTCGCTACGGCAGCACTGACGAAACGCGGAATTCCACAAGGATAGCAGAGTCACCATTTTGTCCTTAAGTTCGTCAGGGTGTCGCAGTTGTGCAAAATGCGGCAGGAAACTCAATTTTGTACAAATATTTGAACCAGTGCCGCTGCTGCTCGTGCTGCCGCTCCACTGAAAGGCTGCCGCACACCGGCTGGTGGTGTGCAGGCTGTTTTGGTGCTTTTCAAGTCTTATTCTTTTGCTGCTACAACAGATTTTCACTGCCAACGCCGCTTCTCCTGCGGTGCCAACGGTAAGAAGAGTTCGCTTCTGGTGAGTTGGACTGGTGATACCTGCTGCTGGAGTAAGTAGCTGCTGCGGCTGGCGCCGATAACGAGCAGGCTGCCGTTGTATGTGCGTGTGCGGCTCTCACACGTAGCAAAGATTAGTCGGGTCACGCGAACAGCCGCAGAAGCGCAGGAAGAAGAACAAACGCTTTACAAATGCTCGCAGTGCGACGTGTTCGGACGACACATTCGACGTTCATGGCAGCTCTCAACCGGGGAGAGGATGACGGAGCGCACCGGCTGCGCACACAGGGGCCGGTACGGCGAGAGAAGAGCAGGAACTCTACAGAAACAAACAAAGTCAGGAGCAATGTCGAGGAGGAACTTCCGGGACAGCGCGCGCGAGGAACAGTCGACGACAAACTTGCGCTAAAGTGGAAAAAATCGAGATGAGGCTTCCCCGCCGCGGCCAGCAGGACGCACCGGGTGAGCGCCCGTACAGCGTCCGTGTGAGTGAGAATTGACCTCGCCTTTTCGAGCCGTCGCACAAGCAGCAGCGATGCCAACGGGAAAAAAAAGGGAGCAAAAGCAGAACAGCGAATCCTGTCCAGGCGAGGAGGCGACAAGAAACAGGCGGGGTAAATACACAGGAAGGGGGCAGGCGAGTCATCACGTCCAGCAGCCGGAGGGGCGCTCCTCTCCTCGTCTACGGGCGGACGCGCGCGTGGTATGAGGCTGGCTGCCGATGCTCCCGTCGCTGCGAAAATATTTATTAGCAGTATTATTGCAGGAGGTGTAGTAGTAGCACACTACGACTGAGTCCCAGAAGCAGGGTCTAGCCTGCCGGCAGCTGCAGCAGCGACAAGGCACGCGGAGCCGCTGGAGGGGGGTACCAGCTCGAAGCCGCTCTCGCCAACGTTACTAACTAGCTCCGCGTGGCGGGCAGAAGGAGGAAAACGACGCTCGGCGCTCGCGACAAACGAGCGCTTCTTTTCAGTTCACCGTGGCATCATCATACGCAGCCGGCAGTCGCGTCCTGCGGTGGTCAGGGTAGCTCGCTCACCGGTGGAAAGACAGTGGAGCAGCAGTTCAGAAGCCGCAGCGGTGGGGGGAAGAGACACAGGCAACAACAGCTGCTTGGGAGAAGGTTGCTGCTATTGATAGTCGCTCTTTGCTTGCCGGGTACGTAATACGTACCAGTAGCGCCCCTGGTGCAGCGCACAGAGTTTGAGTGTCAGTAAGGACGATTCTGAATAGCGAACATCATGGCCAAGGGGTGGAGACCCAAAAAACAGGTGAGAGACGTGGCCTGAACCGCCCGTCACAGATGAAAGTTTGACCGTGTGGGTGTATGTGTACATGACAGCAGCAGCAGTTAGCAACGGCCTCAACAAGAAGATCACCTTGTTGAGGTGTTCACAGCTGCGACTGCCGCCCCTGGCTCTTTGCTCCGCAGGGCCGCTCTGCGTTGCGTCATCAGACGCGCCCCAGTCCTGCTGTGTTGCGCAAGTCCCCCGCCTGAGGAAAACGTAGCAGGAGGATCCACGAAACATAGGCGCTCTCTCCTTGGCTAGCAGCTGCGAGCACGCAGCGTAATGAAAACAACGTACGAACTGCGGCACCCCAGTAGGGACGGAAGGCCAGACAGGGAGAAGATGGGCGGGTCCCTCTCTCCTGGTGTCCTCCAGCAGAAGGAAGGGCCGGAACTCTTGCTGCTCTCTCGTTCCGCTGCTACACGACTGCTAATCCTAATATACACCGGCTGTGTGCTGGTCTCACGTGCTTGCTCTTACTCCTCTCCCTCGTCGTTCTGCTCTGGCGAACTCTCCACGGCTGTGCACGGTGTAGCGGTTCACCTCTGTGTCACGGTTGCCAGGACGCCTGCTGCTTCCCGGAGAAAATCTAACTCGAACTGCTCACGGCACCCAATGCGGCGACGGCCGTCCTCCCCCCGTCTACAACACAACAGGAGTAAGCGTTTTCCTGCTAAACAGAGACACTCTCCCGGGCCCAGTGCTGACTCTACACTACACGCACTTACTCTATATACTAGGGCGACGGCGCAAGTGGAGCATCACAGTCACCTGATTTCCTTCTGGGCCCGCTGTTCAGATGTCGCGACTCCGCCTCGCTTCTGTCGTCTCTGGTGGGAGGCGGGGCAGCTCATGAGACTATTGCTGCTGCACTGCCGCTGTTGTCCTATGTACAACGGGTGTGAACCTCCAGAACTGACGGCGTCCACTGCGGCTGTACTACCCTGGCTGATATCATGATGAGCAACGCCACCTCCTTTAGGGGGCCTTGTGGAAAGAGCAAACGGGGACGCCGCCACACCGGACCGTGAAAATCCCAACAGACACGCACCAGCGGGGAACGAAGGGGTGCTGCGGGACTGCGACCCGAAGCGAAGCTGGCGTGCCAGCGAACCACTACACACTTGAGGCAGGAGCAGCAACCGCACACAGTGGTAGCGGGGGCAGCAGCGGCAGCTGGGGTCCCAGCAGGAAAAGAAGAGCAGGACAGAGCGAGCTACACAAGCACAAGTGGAATCAAGTAGTGCTCAGGTGTAGGCAACAGGTATACCATCAGCGGCGCCGTCGCTGGGTGCAGCAGTTGCAGGAGCACGGTCTAGGCTTTTCGTACGGTAGCTCATCTTGTATTTCGCATTACCACAAATGAAACAAATCCTTCTGGCCGTCGCAGGCCGCGCAACCAGCAGCGTCACTGCGGTTCGTGTGAACATCTTCAAGCGATTTAGGGCGAGCAGAGAGAGATACCCGAGAGACATTGTCGGAGAATTTCCGTCGTGGACACGGAAGTTGCCGCAGCTAAGCAACACTATTCAATGCCAAGGGTTGCTTCCGACTGATAACTGAATGTGTCTGTCCAGGCAGTTTCGTCGAATTTCATCGCAAACCCGCAATGGCAGCTCAAATACACCAGGCAGACGTATGTCCGACGGGTCGGTGCCTACGCGGTTGTACGCCCCTGTCAATGTAAGCACTCCGTCCAGCGGACCCCACGCCGCCTACGCGAATCGTGTTATACACATTCGTATTTGTACAGACCTGCATATGACAGCAGGTACTCCCATTCACGTGTCTATTTCCCTCTATCCACTGAGACAGGCACACATAGGTTTGCTTGGGGGATAATGCATGCATATACGTGTACGCAGAGACGCAGCCACCGTTGATGACGGAAGACCCGTATTCTTCTCGCGTGTGCACGCAAGGGAACATTCGACTTCTCGAGTTGCATCCAGGCTTGCGGTAATGTCTGTTACCTTTCTTTGGCTAATCTGTCTTCAAGTCTCTGTGTGCAGAGAGCCTTTATCAGTGAAGCATTAACTGGAAACAAGTGGCGCACCTCAGCGTCTCAATATGCATCCGTACAAGAGCACACACGTGAACGTTCGTATCCTATTTTACGCCCTCAGGCTCCTTGTTTGCATACACGGACAGCTTTTAAATGTTAGGTATGCGTAGGTGAGCATAAGTGTTGATTTCTTCTCCTGTGAGGAATGTCCTACCTTTTTGAACTACATCGTCATCAAGCATTCTCCACAACCTTTGATATGGGGGAGAGTTTTCCTCCTTCGCAGCCCACGCCACTATATATACACGCATACGTACCTACGTCTACGAGTATGCACGTTCACGTGTACTTTTTCTCGAAAGGGATCTTGCTGGATGTCACACTCCATGTGAAGAGCTTTCACCGTGCGGTGTCCACACTTCGTGGCGGAGGGCGGCATCTGCATGCCCAAAAAGATCACCCACACACATATATTCCATAAATATGTCGTTTGTCCATACCACGAGAAGGACCGAATTCCAAACGTACCCGCGGGAAGGACCGCCTTGGATCCAAGCAAGTCACAGAAGGGACTACGAATAGTGCCCGACAATTTTTCGGCAACGTAGGATCTAGGGCAAAAGAGAGCCCTCACGGTGAAAGCGAGAGGTGTGCGTACACACACGTGTGCGCTTCTGTAAATCTTCAGACGTATCAGTCCGGCAATTCTCTTTGAACGAGCTGTTCCGGACCAATTGACCGGGCAAAGCGACAGAAGCACTTGAGAAGGCAGCAAAGTAGTCGCTTTGCGAAGGACGCGTCCTTCTGGCGTCCTGCGTGCCTCATTTTTCTCTTATCCACTTACGTTTATGGAAACAAGTCGTACGGGTAGACGACTACGGCCGCGTTTGTAGAGCCTTCCACGCGTGTGCCTTTCCGATGGAACTTGCTACGACCGATGCTACCCCCGAGGATCTTCACGTGAGCAAATCAGCAACGTGGTACATCAGACACCCGTTCACATAAAGTGGAGAAAGTTTTACGCATCCTGATAGCTGCAGAGGCTGTGTGAGACAATGAGCGTGAAGTACGGCTTACGTTGGTGCAGCGTGCCTGCGGGGCAACCGCGAAGACCCGCGGACCCTGTTAACGTGTTAGCCACCCAGAGACTAACCCGTGAAGCAGTTGGGAGCCGCATTTATGAGGTTGATCAAAGCTGACAAACAAGAACTCACGCGTCTGCCTCGCTGTGCTGGGAGTGAGCCGTATATCACCAGTCATACTGAGTAATAAAGATGCCGCCCCTGTACCCCTCCTGAGCTCTGAAGCCTGGGGAAGTCCTTGCATAGCAACACACGTTCCTACCTATTGTTGCTCCAACTCTTCTCGGTCCTTTTTCCTTCTTGCTGCGTTGAAGTGCTTCGTTACAGAAGCACGCACCCAGCTGTTACTGAGCTTCGGCGTACAGATATCGCATCAACAGACCACGTGCGTCATTTCTACAGGATCGCGTTAGTACAAGCGTGCAACAGTGTTTGCACGCATGACACAGGTTGCCACAGTTGGCCACAAAAAAAACATCCCACACCACGAGATTCCGTCCGCTCCTTCTGTGAACAGTTCAGACATCCCACTGGTGGCGCGTGGGAAAGGACAGCGTGTACCGTTTTTGCCAGTTCCCCGTGTAGTGTTGCCCTCTGCTGTGACACATTGCACGGGCGACACCTGACGACACGTAATCGTGATTTAGAGGAAGCTGCTCAGGAGCTGCGTCTTGTTACTCGCAGTAGTAGGTGTGAATCTGCCTTCACAATATCCGCTGCCTTCTTCTGGAGGACGCTTTGTTGTGTCATTCGCGGTCGTCAACTTAAACATTCAAGCTGACAGCTTTTCTTGAGCGACAGGAGACATCCATACGTTTTACACGAGGCACACTGATTCTTTGAAGGCCATCGAACACGAAGATGCAAGCTTATCCGCGGTTGACATTTGCTGCCCTCAGCGCTCGTCTACGCAGTACCAGAAGTAGTCGCAACCTGTTTCCAGTACTTGTAGTCGACTTCGTTTATAGTCCTCTTCGTACTACCTATACAGGAACTTTATGGTCGCGTGTGATACAGATTGTTCCGCGTTCTACTGAAGGCGCATTCAGCGTGCGGACGCTCCTACGCAGGGGTATTATTGGGTATGCTGTGCGGGTAGTATGCGCTGCACTTCTCAGCAAGGCTCCCGTTCTTCTTTGCGTCGGCGGCACTGGGAGAAAGCTCTAGTGCTTTGCTTCGTTATTCCCTTCACGCACGTACACTAGCGCTTGAATGTCGAATATAGCAGGCGAAAGTCTGATTTATTTCCCTCATTACATGCAACTCGCACACTACATGATGTTGGCGCGCGTCTTGTCCGCTGCCATGAGCTTTGTGTAGTCGCGCGCACTAAAGGGAACCGAGACTTCTTTTGGCAAATCTAGTGGCTTGTGTGGTATTGAGTCGAAGTGCGTATCCCAACTTTGTTCCGTGGTCGTGAGAATTGCTGCCTTGCCATCACCCTTCGCTTTCGAATATACAGGTCTACGTGTTAGCCTTCACACGCATCAGTAGGCACTTGGCAGGAAAAAGCAGCAGGACGGCAAGCAAACAAAGAGTTGGCCTCGGTTTTTATCTGTCTGCTCAATGGAGACCACCTGTTTCTCGGCTGCCGCCTTTCCCGTGAAGATCGGCACTTTATCAGGGCTACACTCAGGGTTCACTTATTCGCACGTCTTTCCGACGCGAAAGTGCCTCGCAATTTGCTGGCAGTCTTATGTCGTAGTAATGGCGGGGAAGGAGAAGCACTCTCCGTTTCGGGAGAGGATCTCAGAGACATAACAGGGACAAGATCACTCATACTTCTACGACCTTCCGAACTGTCATTTCTTTTTGCCGTCGCAGAAAGTTTGTCAGTTCCGAACGCTTTCTTTTACGACATGGAACAAACGTACAGCTGCAAACGCAAGAGTGACCGGTGCGTCCTTCTGTACGTGTTTGCAAGATTTTAACAGTGAAACGGTCCTTGTGGGCGCTCCTGTCTTCACGTGCATATCTGTACCAGGACACGTATTTATCGTGATGTTACATCGTACGTTAGAGAATCTAGTCGCCCGCTTCGTGACAGGCGGACTGGAGCCGACAAATGCCTACGTCGTGTTCTGCACGGTGACAAAGATCGTGTGGCGGTCCTACCGAAAACTGCTTCCAGGTGCTAGCCGTCCTGGTCGTAGGCGGTGCACCGGGTACGGTGCAGAGATAACCCCAGCTGCACGAAGGGGAATCACAGAAAGGTGTGTTCCTGCTTCGGCAGACGCACAACAACAGCACCAGTGCTGTTCTGTGGTTGCTCCCAGTCCATGGCCGTCTGTCGATAAGTTGTCCCACGGTTGCTATGGTGGCGGTCGATTTGTTGGTCCTACCCCTGTTGCCGGTTTGCTTGTTGATGTTGCCAGGAAAGTTTGCTATCCCTCAGCAGTAATGTTCTCGAAGGCGGTCTGCAGTCCTCCTACGGTAGTTCGTTCATTTGGCGGGCTGCTACGGTACTCCTCCGCCTTTATAGCCGCGCCGCAGGCTTCTTTGGAGAAGCACACTCCGTTCCCCTATGGCAGCGCTTGATTGCCATCTGCAAATGCCAGAAAGACTATTCAGGCTGGTGCATGAGGAATTTGTCTCGCACGCAGCAGTCCGTCCTCTTGTGCATATCTACAATTGTCTGCACACTGCTCCTTGGAAGTGCGGGTACGACGGCAGTACTTCTCTCATGCCTGACATAGGTGGTGCTGTTGCGTATTCTAACACCCCATGAGGACGCTCGAAACTGCTAATCAACGTATAGTACTGCTGGGAGAAAGAGGTAATGCCTCGGCCCAAGAGTGGGTACACACGTGGGCAAGCGCGCCAATAGTAAATGCCCGATGGATTTACCTAGAAAGGATCGTACCGAAACGACGTGTCCCAAGTTACTCTGGAGACGCTGACGCAATGGGACCTGCAGATCAGAGTACTAAACTCCAAGGTGCCCATTTCAGTTTGGAGAACTGCATCCTACGGCGACTTATGACGGAATAAATACGAGGCAGCTGGCCCTAGCTGGCCTGCTCGAGTCTGAAGCAAAGAGTGAGTTTACCGTCTTTGGATATTGTACACGAAGTATACGTTCCATCCCACGGCCCCAACGTCCGTCAGTCTGGTGTATAATTCGGTAATGTGCTAGCCAGGTCTCACACCGTGATGTAAATACTCGCAGCAATTGTGCGGCCCCCGGGTCGGACGCAATGTTAGCTCAAAGGAAACTGCAGGAGTGAATAGCTAGGCGGGCATCTAGTCCTTAAACGCGAGTTCCTAAAAAGTCTGAAGACTTGCATTCAGGCTGCCTCCAGATTCTTGCGTTGTTGCAGAATCCGATCAAGTGACAGCAGGTGAACAGTAAATCCACTGCGGGAACAGCCTCGGACTCCCCATAATTGCATACTCTGCTGCCAAGCTCTCCATATGCAGCAAGCAGTTTGAACAACGCAGGAAGGCGGAAGCAATGCTGATGTATGCTCAGCGTTTTACGGAATGGATGCTTTAGCAGTGGCAATTTTTCAGGCGGCGTAATAGTACGGGTCGACGGAATTCGACGTTACTTTTGACAGATCGCATGCTAACAATATTCTGCTTCGTTACCACTGAATATTCGTTCAGAACTGTGTACATCCAGCTTGAGAAACTCATTAGACGTCATGTTCGTCCTGTCGTCAGGCTCCGGCACACCAGGTCTAATCTGGCCCCCAGCAGTACGATCTGTATCTGGCACGCTACCGTTGACTAGGTCGACACACTGCAGTTGTTGTCCACAAGCTTGCACCAAGTACTGCATTCCAGTGGTGGTCCGGTGCACACTCGCGTGCTTGCAAAAAGAATTAGTCAATTGAAATGACATCATGGGCACTAGGCGTACGAGGATCACCAGGCGCGTAGTAGCGTCTAAGTTAGCAGTGCTTACGCACAATACATGTCAACATGCACACAAACGGGATTCTCCTTGCCGTGCTCCGCTGGCGATAACGCTGGTAGACATATCTTCGCATATCAGGAAGTGCCAACTCTGCCCCTTGTTGAATATTCGGTGCTATCCTATTTCGGAGTTTGTGACGCGGACACCAGGACACCCTCATCCCTGAGACCGGTCTTCCTCTGTGTCCACGGTGCGCAAGTCACTGGTCGTCAGACGAGAGCTAAAAGATGCCACTGTGGTAAAGACTAAGGTGTTTCACCTCCGAGTCGTCAACTGTGTGAGAAAGTCAACACATTGCTCAGTTATAGAGGTGAAAAGGCGACACATACGTCATCAAACGCCGTGTTGACTGATTAGGCCAACTGCAGATCATGAAAAAGCTTTCATCCGAGCCCACTACCTTACCTTGAGTGCGAAAGGCAGCATGATGTAAGACGTACATATGTAAGAATGTGCGTATGCACGTATATACGCACACATACACCTCAGAGGCCGGAGTTTGTGCCCACATATCTTGACGCTGCCGTTCTCCGCCTCACCGGTTATTTGGTTGGCGCCCCAACTGTGGCACCAGCGAAGTAGTAGCATACGGCATCCAACAGCAGCTAAATTTGTCTGTAGCACACCAGACTACATAAAACACTACTACGACCGCGGCAATTCCTTGATGACGCACGCGGATCTTCGCTGAAACGATGTCATATTTGACCTGGGATTGGAGCGCAAAGAGGCGGAGAGGTAGAGTGTCGCAACGCCATTCTACTAGGTTTGAACTGCCCCGCAGCCGGACCCTACCGGTAGGGCAAACTAACTGTTCTGATTGACGCATAAGCCGCATGACACGTTTGAATGAAAGCGTAATCGAGCATTGCCTGCCACCATAACTTTCGTGCGAAAGGCCAATTCCAATGCAGCGCTGTCTGCCGGGCAATGTTGGTTCTGCACGCTTCGCCGGAAACATCCGTCGGTAGCGCGCATGTTCACCTACGCGTGGATCGAGGAAGCGTGGCGGTGGGGGGTGCTATTAGCCAGCTTGAGTAAATTCTGCGATAGAGTTGCACAGTAAAGGAGGAACACGCTATATTCTGGTTAGGAAGCCTCACAACTTTCTGAGACAACCCAAATTTACAAGCGTACAAACGGGCGGGGCTGCCGCCACCTATGTAGCCTGCCGTATGGCTTCTCCTTAGAAAGCCGTTTTTTACCCGAGCGAACCGCGCTTGGCTTGTCGCCGCATGTGGCAGATGGGTAATGCAGCGCTTTCTGGTGCGCGAAGCCATCAATACTATTGCGACAACAGACGGCGTCAACTGAGGTGGAGTACCTTCACCGCTGAGTGCGGTTGCTTCTGGAGACCGCATAGTTCACAACCGCTAGATCAAAGTGCTGTAATATTTGTTTTTGGCATCATTCTTCTCTGCAGAACCGTGGTGTACCACTGTAGACGAAAGGATTTCCTAAAGCGACTCTCAGATACACTAATGTGTTCTGTAGTGTATCTGTTTTGTCCGCCGTAAAAGACTCACGGGTAGCAATTCCCCTCCCTGGGTGCCCGCTGACTCTCGCGTGACTTGGTCGTGGAAGCCTCCTGTACATACCGTCGTTAGCTGGGAAGCGCATCGGCGCAATGGAGGGCGCAACCACAACGGCGCAGGCAAATTGGAAGGAGGATGGTGACAGGCTTTCCTCAGTAGCTTACGGTGAAGCCTCATTGGACAGTACTTTCTGCAGTAACTCTTGACAACGTCGGCCGTACACGCGGCTGTCAAACACACGTGCGTTTCAAAATAAGTCCATTAACATTTCAGGCAACATGCAGTACGACCGCTGCCCTTTTTTTCCTTCCTATGGTGCAGCCGAATTAAGTAGGGGACGACCCTTCCGCTACCATGCTACAAAGGCCGCAAAGGCGCTCTCTAACGAAGCTAAATTGCTGTCTGTCAGCATTCGGTGAAGCGCAGGAGCGTAACTCTTTGTAACAAGTTTGTCACACAGTATTCTCTCGTGCAAGATGGAGAAATAGCACCGTAGCCGAAGTGAAATGCTGTAATGGCAGAAGGATACATGATATTCCAGAAAGGGGTAAAATGGCAGGGCAGTGAAGAATCATTGGTGAAAGCTCTCCGCACGACGTAGCTGGCGTAGGAGTCAATAGCGCTCTGTCATACGGCCGAAGACATTCTGTCACATTACATCATGTCTCATTTTTCCACCGTAAACACGCTTGAAGCCTGAAGAGTTCCATGTATATGCAGAACGCCCGGTAAGGTCGACCTGCGCTGTTTGACGGTTAAGACGACTGAGGAATAAAGAACCTGCCTCCTCTTTGCGACACCTGAAGTACACGGAAGGAAAAAAAAAACACTTCCCACACCAACGCACTAAACACCGCAGGCGAGACATATTCGATTTTCATTTTCTAGGGGTGAGGCTTTCTTGATGCCAAAGCAATACCGTTGAGAGGCGGAGCTGAAAGGTGGAGCGAGTACACTTTTGAGTGGAGGCTAGAGATCAACGAGGGTAATTTTGCTCCCACTTGAGACTAATACTGAAAGTCCAAAAAGCCTGTGGTGGTAATTTCTACTTGCGTGACGCTCTCAAATCGGCGGGTCAGGATTGGCTCCGCAGCAATCGAACGAATGCTGTAATTCAAGTACTTGGCTAGCTGGCCTTCTGCCCCGTTGGCGCTTGATCATCGTGTGTCAATTAGCTCGATATAACAGCTGAAGCTAGTTCTGAACTCAACGTGATCCGACTGTTGCGATATGGAGCTCGGCAACCAGTTGTATATAAATGATGCTTCCCACTTAGGCGTGCAATATCTCACACATAGCCCTACCAAGTGTATACAAGTTACTTTTCACATTGGCCGATACCACACCCTTGGGTGCATGATTTCAAAGACGCACAACAGCAGGTACACATGGGTGCGCCTTTTTTACTTTCTCCCATCACTCGGCTGCATTAGTAGCGCCACGAGCAATTCTGGGAGGGTAGGATGTTGTGCTCCTGTGAGTGCACAGTTCAGTTTGATCTGCCACAGGCGCTCCAAGACGAGTGCAGTAAATAAACAATAAACTGTGTTTTGGAGTGTTTTCGCTTGTGGACATCCGTGTGGAAATGAACCACGCTTAACTCGGAGCAACATTATTAGGACATTCAGTACTGTGTGTGGAACGTGTCGCTCCAGAGGGCACCCGATGGCAGGAAGAGGGGAAACCATCGCTCCCGCGTCTTTTAGTGGAGAATGTGTACAGACGTAGGAAAGTGGCTCAGGACCAAGGAATGATGTCGTGTTGAGTGCTGACGCTTCTGACAGAAATGTGCACGTTGAGGAGCTAAGGTAGTTCTTGAAGAACTACTCTGAAAATGTGTGTATCAAGCAGTATGCACAGCGAGCGCGTACCGCCGTCACGTCGCAAGTCATGCAGTGATTTCACTACCAAGAGTGACCCCGTCGCTCTTCGGTATTTGACCACTCATCTACAAATGACCAGGGCTGCGCCCGTGTATCTGTGTATGTTACTCTGCGTTTAAAAGGATTTGGCTCTGTGAATTTGCATCTGTTTCCTGACTTCACACCACTCGCTAGAGCTATTTCCTCTGAAGGAACAAGAAGCTCCCGCCCTCGCATTGCCAGCGCTGCAGGATGGTGAGCTCGAACATGTTGGTGGAAAGCTGGCTCAATATCTGACCTTCACAGCGCATTTTTTGCAACCCAGCGCGTAGACTGGAGCGAAATTTGTACCTTTCAAACGAAACGGCATTCTACTGGTTTTCGGGGGTCCTGGCGGAAAACAGTCTGTCATGGCACCGAGTTCCACTGCGCTGCTGCGAGAGCGCACACCCCGCAAACGCTACAGACGTAAATGCGCGGTTGGCACTTTTTGTAATGAGCTTGATTTCATGAGCCGAACACCCGCATTCATAAAAGGTCCCTACTGTGAGATTTTTTTTGCAGAGGCCCATACATACGCTTGGCCAGCGTCCACCAGACACTGCGCATCATTGTTCGGCCGTTGCCTGACGGTCGCTCGTGCCTCGACACACGAGGGGTGTTGGACACAAGCTCATCATCGACGTAAGTAGTATGCTCCCCCGTCTCCCCCGTCTCATTTTGCTAAAAATCTTCGCTCCCCTGTTCGAAGCAGCATCCTGAGGCGTATGTTGAACGCTGCGCCGCGCTTTAATGCGGTCCCACATGCTACCTTGAAGGACTGGAACTGTGTACGGTTGCGACCGGCGGCTGCAACTCCAAAGGAGGCGGCGTAGTGTTGGTTCCCTCGACAAATTCGACGCTGTGGTCCAGCACGGCAAGCAAAGTAGGTTGCTTCGTTTTGAAGACAGGTAATACGCGTGTCTTTTATAGTGAATAGGTAGAACTGACTCACGCCCCGTCTTCCGCTCCGGCGCGGCACTGGGGCATTTTCAGTGGCCGCGGGGCCCCGCCGGCGTGACGAGTCGCAGGTGCTATCTCATACTACCGAAGGATGGACGAAAGATGATAAATATGACTCTCCCTGAAGTGCTTACATTCTCCTACGGTCCTGCACAGGGAAATGGCAACAGGTAGCGTCTAGCTGCTCTGTGTTACAAGTGAAAGAGAGAAAAAAGAACGGGCATGTGGTCGCCACCTCGCGTGGTCAAATTCAACGTGGTAAGTAGTATCCCCCGGGTGACCGCCCGTCGTTAAAAAGTGTGTGGTACACTGTGTGTAAAAATGGTCTCAGCCTTAGCGGAGTAGGGAACTTATTTCTCGAGAGTGTGTCGACAGATAGAGTTCGGGATCACGCTGTGTGTAGGGATTGACTGCCTTTCCGATAAGGATTATTTGCGTGCGTGTCCAGACACAGCCTACTTACCTGCGTCGGTAGTAAGTAAAAATTACCAACTGTGTTTACGATGGAACTGCACGAGGTTATAGCGCGCCATTGTTTGTGCACCGAGGTGCTCCTCTCGTAACATGTAAAGTCGGCTGCGACAGTGTGTGCGTAGGGAATATCCGGTGCCGGGTGTGTAAATCGTGTTCTTCGGTAGCACCACTATTGTACGGTAGTTTAGTTTCCGACTTTAAGTCGTTCGCGTCGTCCTCCGGGGAGACAAAATGACAACACTCACCACGAAGGTGCTGCTCTGTGGGTACTTGTAACTTGCTATGAGTGCGTATGGTAGCTCCAGAGGTCTGATAATTCTCGCAGGTGTGCTAAAATGCCATTCATTCAGCAGAAGCTTTTTTCTGCAGAAGCACGCCGGCTGCTACTATCCAGCAACCGCCACACGTACAGTGTAGCCATAGGACCAGCATGAGGAGGTCCACTCGCGTGCAGACAGATGGGTACGTGACGGCCACGCAGGATTGAATGATTTCCCAAAATCTGTCCATTGGGGAGTGTGTATCAGGCCAGTGAGCCGCGGATTCTCTGTTTGATGCAGAAACGGCATAAGTGTATGTGTTCCTTCCACTGGTGCACACAGTTGTACGTTAGTAACATGAGAGGACCGCTGCACTTTTGGGGTTGTCGATTCTCGCGAAAAGAAATTCGACACACGGTAGTGAGCCATGCTAGCACTCGTTTTCTAGGGTTGCTGTCGTCACGGGGAGTTCTGGCACCGTGAGTAACTGAAAAGGTACTTTACTGGGTCATTAAGGTATTTATTATGATAATGTGTCCTCGTAGCGGAAGCTTCCTGGTACCTAAGTGTAGACCTTTGTGAGCACGTACAACTGATTCCTGCTGGCTGTTGCTCATCTGAGTTAATGTTCTACGGGTGAGTCTTCCGTCAACCGTCAACTTACCAGATTGTAGTCCGTCTCCCTTCCGGTTGACGTTTATGTTCTACTGTTTGTCAGAGTGTTCTTTTCTAGTGCCCTTCTTCGCCAATTAACATGGTCTCCACCCGTAGGTCTTCTTCGACTTCTGCCACTTCGCCAATCGGCGGATCGAATATTGCCCACGCGGTGCATAACGATGTTAAGAGTCTTGCCTTCAAGTATTCTGGTTCTCTCGCTCATTCTTTTCGCCCGCTGTCTGCGTCTCTGTATTTATACCCTCTCTGACGTGCACACTACATTTCTCTCTGTCTTGTTCGTGTGTCCTAACTTTTCCGTTTTCCGATTTCCACGTTAGCCGGATGTTGTCCTCTAGCAGAACACAGACCTGGTCGAGGCTTTCTTGGCGACGCACCGTGTCTAGCTACAATTACGTTGTATGTCTACAGCAGAAGGAGCAGGGGTAACGTCACGCGTAGCAGTCAGCCGTCACTTCTTCACTCGGTCGCCGGGCACACGCGTTCTGTGTTGTTTTTGCATTCTCTCACTCACGTCGGCCAATTTTCCTGCGAGGACCTTCCTCGACACCAAACGCGTTTCCTTTCGCTACCTTTCCTCTGCACTTCCCGAGGCGGTCGCTCCTTTCTCCACCCGACTTTCCTTCTCAACCTCTGCACGGCGTTTTCGGCGGATTCAAG
This sequence comes from Sarcocystis neurona, assembly GCA_000727475.1. Lineage (NCBI taxonomy): Eukaryota > Apicomplexa > Conoidasida > Eucoccidiorida > Sarcocystidae > Sarcocystis > Sarcocystis neurona. The sequence goes on along the minus strand of KL647311.1, from coordinate 1,378,881 downwards.
GCTCTACGTGATCTCTTCCGTCGTCCCAGCGTTGGATCCAGACCGACTGGTCAACGCCTTTTTTTGCAAATGCTCTCGACACTTCCTTGTGCGTTTTTTCCGCCGAGCTAAAGGACCGAAAAGTTTCTTCGCCTCGACGAATTTTCACTCCCTGCGCATATCTCTGCTGTCGGAAAGCAGTTTCCTGCAGACGCAATATCACCTTTCTGTTGGCTATGTCTGCGTTTTTTGCAGCATGCTTGAGCGACGGGGGACCCTACGCTACGGCGCGGAGCGCCGAATCGAGCAGTTCGGGAATCAAGAGCTCTGCAGTCTGCAAGCGTCGGGATTGTCTCGCACAGAAGGAACAACTTCTCTTCTACTTTCTCCTCCTCCTCCGTCCTCCCCGAGGCTATTACTCCGGGAGGCCCAGCCTCGTGTTGGGTGGCGTCGTTCCTCATCAGCAGGGGTCGCCACGACGAGTACGGCAGCGCGTGGTGGAGGCGCCATCCCAAGAGCAGGAATGCAGAAAGCAGAAGAGCCCCAGGTTTTCTCTAAGCACTTGCGAAAAAAGAGCTTTGACGGCTTTTCTGACCTGGATGAAGTTCTGCGTGCGACGACGGGCACCAGAGCACGACCTTCTGCGGCCGGCGCGGCTTGGCCCGCCCCTCCCGCAGGACCGGTGCCGCCGGTGCCCGCAGCAGCAGCGGGAGAAACACGCGGAGAAGAAGGCGGCTGGGAAGGTGAAGCGACGACGGAAGACATTCTGCAAGGCTGGACCCATGGCGCCGCAGCAGCAGCTGCGAGAGGCAGAGAAGGGGCGGCGGGCCTCAGCGACCAGCAGCAGGTGGAGGAAGAACTCGGCAGGGCTCTTTCTTTTGCTGCTGCAGATGAGGGACCTCCTGAGCTGCGCCTCCTTCGCAGGGCAGACACTTTCGCCCAGCCCGATGAAGACCTCATGAGTTCTGAGACTACCTACGTTGCTATGCTCAGAGAAGAACTGTGGCAGGCGTTGAGCGCCCATGTCGCCCTTGGGAGAAGAGAGAAAGTCGAGGCCGCTCTCAACTGCCTTGAACAGGTACATGCGCCGTACACACAAATAAGCCAACCAACAAGCGACCGAAGAAGGACGCACAACGACTTGCAGCGAGAAAGATACGAAAAGTGAAATTTCACCGCAAGCAGGTCTGGCTGCGTATGTGTGTATGTGTCCCTTGTTACCATATGTAAATATAGACATATACACGTGTACCTTACATTCGTGTGTAAGTATATATATATATATATTTCTTGCTTCTTGTTACTGAATGTACATATAGACGTTTTTACGTGTATATTAGATTCGTGAATAAGTACATATATATATATATGGATATATTCTTGCTTTTATGTATGTGTGTATACACACACATAGAAGAGGCCTGGGTCTGTAGGCTGGACACGTCTTGTGTATATATCCACAGCAGCACATACGTCCATGCGCCGTCGTAGTAGCCTTGTCTAGCACGTGGGTGTTGTGTTGAAGTTTAGAAGGGTGAGGTGTTCGTACACGTATACACATAGATTCACACACAGAGACCAACTCTTGTACAAAAGGGTGTAGATTTTACTTCTGTGCTGTGACATTCTCGTCCGCTGTATTTCTTTTAAAAGTGGACCAGGCACTTGTGAAGTTGTTTGTGACGAGAGTAGTAGGACGGAGGAGCACAGAGAGACAGCGTCAAATTGTCGGGGCAGCCCACCTTGCGGCAAGGCCCTCGCGAGAGTCTTTGGGATACGAGAAGATGGGCTCGCTGCACTTTTTTTGTGAAGGACACTTCAAAGAGAAGAAAAAGCAGTCGATTGCTTTTCACAAACTGCTGCAAAAAAGAGGAAACAGCGTGACTTCTTCTGCGTCGAAAAAAGGACGCCTTGCCGTCCTCAGGGCTGTTTCTCTGACGCTGTGACTGTGCGCAGTGAAGACGCGTATTTGTGTGTCTACATATGTATACTTGGAGGGATGAAGAAAGGTTTCTCTACGCACACAGGTGGGAGGGTGCCTCTCTCTGTATACATATGTGGAAGGACGAAGAGAAATGTTCTGCGCATGTAGGCGGGGGATGTACCTGTATGAATAGATGCGTGTTGCCGCACGTCTACACAGAAAGAGAAGATCGTCGTCATTTTGATTTTCTCGAAGAAATTTGAGAGAAGAAGAGAAAGCCCACCACGCAGACATCTTCTCCCGTGCTGCGCGCCTCGTTTTCTACCTGGCGCCATACGTCCTTACGTTTCGCCGCGGGGATTCTCCTTTTGTCGACTTTTATATACACTTTCCTCGTGCCGTCGACTCACCTGTCTGTGTCATGTGGTCACCGGTGTAGGAAGACGGTGTCCACCTTCCTTCGGGTGTATGTACACTCGGAAGGGGTCTGTTCGCATGAAGCAGGAAGGCTGTTGCCGACCTAATAGAAGGAGACATGACGACGGCGGCGCCTGTCTGCTTCTCTGCGTTGGCGAATAAAAACGCGTGTCTGATAAATCACCGAAAATTTTTCTGCAGGTGGAATGGTTCTGGGGAGTCGAAGGTATGCAGAAAGTTCGAGAAGTCAGAGAACTTGCCAAGGACAACAAACTCGATAGCGCAGGTGCGCTGATATCGGCGGTAACGGCCTCCATGTCGTCGGTCACAGGTAAGCCCAGGCTCGCGGCAAGCCCAAATTTACATGTATATACTTCTGTGTGTGGACGCGTCTACTATCTTCGAAGTCTTCTTCCTGTTCAGAGGACGTCTTTTTTGCATATATAAATCTCTAGATATATGGGGTAGTGTATATACCTGTGTAGAGGTATACATGCGTGTTAACAGTAATTGCCAAGAATCACGTACATCTATATACACATGTCTACATGTTATGTTGTTTATATAGATATGTGTATGTATACAAAATAATATATGTACACATTGGAAGATACAGATGTGTAGACACCTGTGTCTGTGTAGGCAGTTATGTGCGTGCCCGCGGGACACTATATAGTTCTCCGTATACATGTCCACATGTCTACCCATATCTACCTATGAATACAAATATATATACGTAAATTCAAGTGTGGCTGTAAGCCGAGTATTCTATATATAAGCATATTCCTATCCACATATATATATATGCGTGGTACACACATATTAAACACAGATAGGTATACACACGTATACCTCTCTTCTATCTCGCCTTCTCTCTATGTATTACATATGTATACGTATACCCTCTACGCACATAGGCGCCTGCCTTTCTCTAAATATGTATACTTACGTACCCTCTTCGCAGATATACACAGGCATTCATACGGCTGTCTCTCTGTATAGACGTATATCTACCCTCTACACATATATACACAGGTATACATACGTCTACCTCTCTCCCTCTCTGTATACATATATATATGTGTACCTTACCTTTTACACATATATACGTACACACTAATGCATATACCTATGGGCTCTCTCTATATATTGTCGATATACGTACATATGTGTAGTGTGTGTGTGTGTGTACATTTATATATACACGTCTACAATCCGTATATTTCTACATCTATATACCTTTGTATGTACTTGTATATATGTGTTGCTGTGTGTAGGTGTGGCTACGTAGCTGCACATGTGTGTGTATTTCCATATGATCGCCATATCGCCGGGGAGGTGGCTGGTGCAGGGCCACTTCCCTGCCTGGGCGAGGGTGGGACAGCTGCCTTCTTCGCGGTGTGTAGCAGCTCAGGAGACAGCGTTTCCTCCCCTGGACGACGATGATTTTTTTGATCTTTGAGAAGTTTGCGCACTCCTTTTTCCGCGTCTCTGTCTCTCTGTCTCGCGTTCTTCTCTCTTCGGCCCTGCATACGCACTCATCCGCCCATACTTATATGTGAATGGGCCTATGTGTAGGTAAATAGATAGACTCATGGACATTCCTATATACACGTGTGTGTCTATACGAGTAGACTGCGTCGGTCGCCGTTTTTTCTGCTTCGCGTGCTGCACAAGGCAAGACGTTTCCTCCAGTGCGGGCAACTCTCCGTCGTTCGCCCTCCGTGTCTCTGTCTCCGTGTCTCCCTCTGCTCTGCATGCCTATTCACACATATAGAAATGTGGGGATGGACACCGCGTGGAGACGCGGGAGGGGTTTGAACCGTCTCATCGAATATTTACGAACTTGGCTCTGCAGAAAGTCCTTTTCTACGTGCTGTCTCTCTGACAGATATTGGCACCAGCAGTTTTATATCCGATTCCGGCCCACAGCAGCCGTGTCCCGCTGTCTGCCTGAGTCCGTGGATTCTATCGCTTCCGTTTTTTGTGGTGTACACGCACCCAATTCCCTCTTCGCGTCTCCCCGCGTCTGTCCTTTATCGCCTTTTTCTCCGCTATTTACTCTGCTGGATCGAGGGGCACCTCTTCTGTCTTCTTCCGTCTTTTGCTTCACTTTCCAGCAGCTCGGTCTCTGTTTCTTGCCACGCCTGCCTTTTATGACTTTCCTCGAAAATTTTCTACACATGCCCTCGTCCGTCGGCTCTCCCCGCTAGGTCTTCTCGTGCGGTCTCTTGCGGTGTACATTAGACGTCCTTGTCCCGTTCCTCTGCATTCCTCTCTTCAAACATACATACACATGACAATACTGCTCCTTCTTGTCTCCACGAGGCTTGCAGTTGTTTTCTCCTGGCGTCTTCAGCTCCTCTGCGTCTCCCTGTCTCGTTCTTGTGTCTGCATTCTGGAGTCTGTCCCGTCCTGCTGTTGACGCCGCTGTCTCCGTCTCCGTCTCTCTTTCTCCTGCAGGAAGCATGCAGGGGCGCCAGCACTGCTTCTACGTCCTGGTGGTGGTCCCGCCCTATAGTTTCCGCAGCTCGGACTACCGCGTGAATTTGGCTGCAGAGCTTCGACGTCTCTCGGCCAAGGAGACAGGGGACTCTCCCTTGGTGTACCGCATCGTGGAAGTAGACAGCGTCCGCAGAGCGCTGCTGGCAACGATCGTCAACCCAGACATCCTGGCAGTAGTCGTCCAAGACAACGTCCCCGTGGACAAACACCCGTCCACGTTGCCGCCCGTTCCTTCCCTGCAGCAGCAGCAGCAACAGCAGCAAGCGCCAGCGACGCGCCGCCGCGGGGGTGGATCGCCGCAGCCGCAGCAGCAGCAGCAGGTCTGGGCGCAGGGATCGGCAGACGCGCCGGGAGCGGGAAGTGCTGCGTCAGACGCGTGGCAGCAGCAGCAGCAACACTGGCAGCAGCAGCAGCAGCAAGCGCAGCAGCAATGGCAGTGGCAGGAGCAGCAGCAGAGACATGCGCTGAGGGGTTTCGAAGGGTTCGTGCGCGGTATCGACATGTTTGTCGAGCAGCCGGTTATGAAGATGAGAGCAGGGGCGCCCATTTTGCCCACGCTGGTGCGGGCAATCAGCCAGTGTCGTGGAAACGTCGATATCTTCTGCGTGTGCACTGCGATGGGCCTGGCGTCGCTCGAGTCTGTGTCTCACCTGGTGAAGCGCGCGTTCTTCCCGAACGATGACCACTCGGCGTTGCACGAGGCCCTCCTCGCCGGCGTTAAAAGCAAAATGCGCTGCCCGTTCTTCGAAGCCTTGCAGGGATATGCTCAGAGACCTATAGGCGTTTTCCACGCCCTGGCAATTTCTCGAGGAAACAGCGTTCGTCGCAGCAAGTGGATTCAGGGACTCATTGACTTCTACGGGGTCAATCTCTTCAAAGCAGAAAGCAGCGCCACGTGCGGCGGACTCGACTCTCTTCTTGATCCCCACGGCTCTCTTCTCGAAGCTCAGACGCTGGCAGCTCGGGCCTTCGACTCCAGCTACGCCTTCTTCGTCACAAACGGCACCTCAACCTCAAACAAAATCGTCCTCCAGGTGAAAAAGACATCCCACGAGACACGGAAAGGTGGAGACAGAAAAGGACAGCAGGCGTGGGAGACAGAAAGGGGAGACACAGAGACGGGGAGACACAGAGACAGGGAGACACGGAGACGGGGAGACACAGAGACAGGGAGACGGAGAGAGGGGGAGACACACGCACAGTGGGGAGACGGGAGGGGAACAGCAGCAAAGGAGACACGTGCAGCAGAGAAGAACAGAAGCAACAGCAGAGGAGACGAAGGCCGTGGCGGTCGGCCACAAGAAGAAGAAGGGGGGCCCGCCGTCCTCGTGAAGAGAAGGGAAAACGTACCAGCAGCAGAGAAGTGGCGAAGAAGAGAACCGCAGACAGACGGAGCAGCAGAAAAGATGCGGAAGTGATCTACTTGCATTACGTATGTCCCCCTCTTGTTGTTTTCCTCCTTTTTTTCCTTCGTTTTCTTCTTCTGCTTCACGTCCTCTCCATATGTGTGTACATGTGTGGTCTCCCAGTTGTTTCCTTCTGTTTTCCTTCTATCTTTGCTTTGCTGTCTCTCTTCTGTCTCTCAGCCGCGTCCCCTCTCATTTTGGGGGCTCTCTTCTCGACTTCGTATTTCTTCTTCACAGTTGCTGTCTCACGGTCCGTGCGCGGTCCTCTCCCCTTCCTTTCTTCCTCTCGTCTTCCACGCTCTTCTCCTCCTCTTTTATAACGTGCTGCCCCTGCTACATTCATGAATGCTGCTGCCACCCCTGCTCCCTCGCTCTCTCCCCTTGTTGCTTGCCCAGCCTGCTGCTGCAGGTGTGCTGCTGTTGCTGCGTAGATCCTGCTGCTACTGCTGCTGCTGCATAGCC
>KL647311.1:1337392-1371478 GCA_000727475.1 Sarcocystis neurona | reverse complement strand
TGCTGCTCTTGCTCTGCTGCCGTCTTGCTCTGCTGCTGCTGCTGGTGCTGCTACACTCATTGGTGCTGCTGCTGCTGTATCTCTGCTACTGCTGCTGTTGGTCTGCTTCTCTTTCGGTTGCTCTTCCTCTGCTGTTGTTGCTGTTGCTTGCGAGTTGCTACTCCTGCTGGTGTCCCTGCTGTTGCTGCTGCTTCCGCCGCCGGTCTGCTTCTTCTCCTGCATCCGAGAGGCCTCTGCCGTTGCTCTGCTGCTGCTGCCTCTGCATCTGCATCTCCTCCTGCTGCACTTCTTCTGCTGCGTCGACGCTGCTGCTGCTGACGCGCATGTCTTCCTGCTGGTCCGCACATGTCCACGTGGGCCGCACATGTCCTGGTGGCGGTGTTGCTGCAGGCGCTGCTGCGTCCTGGGGACGTGGTCCTGGTGGACCGGGACTGCCACAAGTCTCACCACTACGGGTTCGTTCTCGCCGGCTGCTGGCCGTGCTACTTAGAAGCCTACCCTCTCCATCGCTACTCTATGTATGGGGGGGTTTCTTTAGCCGAGATTAAGCGGGCGCTGCTGGCGTACCGGGCTGCTGGGCGGCTGCACCAGGTCAAGCTTCTCGTTCTAACGAACTGCACATTCGATGGGATCGTCTACAACGTCAGAAGGGTCATAGAGGAGTGTCTCGCCATCAAGCCGGACCTCGTTTTCCTTTTTGACGAAGCCTGGTACTCCTACGCAACTTTCCACCCCATTCTTCGTCGACGCACGGCGATGAACGCGGCCAACGATATACGTAGATGGGTAAGTAAGTTCTACACGCACCAATATATTCGCAGAAATGTGTTGAGGTGTGTACATCTGCGTCTCGGGGGTAGGGAGAGAGAGGTCGTGTTTGCGTGGGTAGGCGTATGTAATCTATACGTATATGGGTGCCTATATATGGATGTTGGCCTGTATGTATTATATCTGTATAGGTCCATGTATATCTATATGGTTGTATATCTATATATGTTGGGGTGCATGAACATATATGTATATAGAGAGAGAGAGGTAGAGAAAGAGAGGGAGAAAGGTATATATATATATATGTGGGTCCATGTATATGTATACGGGAGTGTATGTATAGATATATTGGGGTGTATATATGTGTGCATATTTGTGCACGTGTGTGTCCATTTATATAAAGAGAGAGAGGTACATAGATAGATAGTGTAAGTAAGTATGTGCATATATATGTGTATGTATGTATATATATGTGTGGACGTATGTGTGTATATATATACATACGTGAGTACCTATGTATCCGTATGTATATGTATATGCATATGCGTGTATATATATTTATGCGTACGCAGGTGTATGTATATTTATGTATGTATATATGTATATGCTTGTATGTATATATGTATATGTTTGTATGTATATATGTATATATGTGTGGACATTAGATATGTATATATATGTCTACCCAGGTGTATTGTATGTGCCTGTGTTTGGGTGTGGGGTTAGCTTTTATATTTATATATCCGTGTGTGTGTGTGTGTGCGCAGCTGAGCGAAGGGAAATACGACGGCCCGTACAGGGCACTTTGCAGGTCGCTGGCGACGACCAGTTTGGAGGCGGTTTCTGCAGAGAAGTTGATATCTTCGCGCCTGTATCCGGACCCGGCAGCACTTCTTCGTGTGCGGGTCTACGCGACGCATTCTGTCCACAAAAGTTTGACTTCTTTAAGGCAGGGGAGTCTGATCCTGGTGAACGATGACCTCTTCGAGTCCCACGTCCACGCTTCTTTCAAGGAGGCGTATTACACGCACATGAGCACGTCCCCGAACTACCAGATTCTCGCCACGATTGACGTGGGACGGTCGCAGATGGAGCTGGAAGGATACGGCCTCGTCGAGAAGCAAATCGAGGCGGCTCTCTTCATCCGGCGTCTCCTCACCAGAGACCCCCTCATCAAACGCTACTTTTCGGTAAGGCAGCAGGACGGCGCGGGGCAGCCGCAGGGAAGCGAAGGGGCAGAGCCGAGGCACAAGAGGGGGGAGTAGTAGTAGTAGGGGCAGCCCGAGGAAGACGAAGGAGGAGGGGCGCAGCAGCGAAACAGGGGGAAGGGGAAGGCAGTTCGTAGCAGCAGCACATGAGGAGACGAAGAAGAGAGGAGAGAGGAGAAGACGGGGGGAAGGGACAGAAGAAGAGGGCAAAGGGGGAGGGAGACGGGTGGGGGTGGATCTGAAAAGGCCGAGAGGAGGAAAAAGGAGAAAAAAGCGGGGAAGACGGAGAAGGACCCAAGCAGAAGATGGAGAGGACAAAAAAAGAGACGAAAAGAGAAGAGGGGGGGGGGGGCAAAAGGCGAGACGGGAGAGGAGAGGACGCAGCAGAGACGGGCGGAACAGCGGAAGAGAGAAGCCGCGAGGGGGGGACGACAAGAAGAAGGGGATGGTGGGGGAGAAGAAGGGAGAAGAAAAGGGAGAATTGACGGAAGGAAGAAGAAGACGGCGGAAAGGGATGGAAGACGAATGAAAAGGGAGAAAACGGTGGAGAACTCAAAAAGAGAAGAGAGGAGGACCAATGAAGAGGGGAAGGAAGAGACGACACGGAGACAGGGAGACGGGGAGACGGGGGACACGGAGACGGGGAGACAGAGGGGGAGGGAGATGCTGCAGTTAAAGGGAGGAAAGGAGCTGCCGTTGCTGTCTCTCCTTCGATCGTCACCACCACACATAGTCGTCTGGGCTTCCCTTTTGTGAAGAGCAGCTGGTCGGGTGTTGGTGACTGCAACAGCAGGTGGCTGTCAAGGGGGAGGAAAACTACGCGGTATCGACCGACCTTCCCCTCCTTCTTCTACCCGTTGGTGTGTCTCTCCGTGAAACTCCCCACACACAAATGCACATAAATAGTTCCACCGCTTCCCACCGCTTCTCACAGCTTCACGTCCATCATCCATACGTGTGTGTGTGTGTGTGTGTGTCTACTTTTTTTCTTGCTGTATGCGTATGCATGCGTACATAGGTGCGAGGCGTACAATGGACAGCATATATATATATATCTACGGGGTATGTAGCTCCTCTCCTCTTCGTCTTCGTTTCGTCTTCACGTTCTCTTTGCGTGTCTCTTTCTGTTTGCGTCGCTTTCTGGCCGTGCCTCTTCTCCGGTGAAGAATCCGCGGAGAAGAAGGAGAATGCGATATACCGAACCTCCTCTGCATGTGCACATCCCCACATTAAAAAAATGAATTCCCCTCCCCATTTCTCTTCCTCTGTTCCCTCGTCCGTCTCCCTTTCTTCTCATCCGTCTCCCTTTTTCCTCATCCGTCTCTTCTCTGTTTTCGTCTTTCTCTTCATCGCTTTTTATCGTCCCCGTTTTTCCTCCCACTTTCGTATCCGTTTTCTTCCGCACTTATCGCCTCATCTTCTTGCTGCTCTCTTTTGGGGCGCTTCCTCTGTTACACACACACACACATACCTACGTGCATACGAAACAGGCGTGTGCCTCGAGGTGAGCCGTCTCCCTGTCTCCCTGTCTCCGTCTCCCTGTACAAGCAGCTTCACACACACACACACACACACATACACAAACACAAACACAAACACACGAGAACCTTTTCCTTTCCCTCCCTTAGTTTCTCGCCGTCTCTCTCTTCCGCCTTCCGTCTCTCTTTCTCTTTGCCAAGGGCAGTACTTCTCTTCGTAAATCCACACATACACATATTCATACACACCTATATACAGGCCAATATACACATGTGATGCAGTACATTCCTATACGTGCACCGTAGACTACGTTTCTCTCTATCTCTATGTATATATGCATAGTCACACCTTTCTGTGTGTCTCTCTCTATATACATATGGACATATACACACCTTTTCATCTCTATACACGTGTGTGAATATACACACCTCTCTATCTGTATATATATGTAGGTGTATATATATATATATATACTACTTTTCCTCTCTCTCTCTCTTTACCTATATATATACACACCACCCCTACACATACACACAGCTTTCTCCCTTTTTCTCTCTCTATCTATCTGTCTATCTCTTTCTATATATGTCTGTGAACGTACACACCTTTCATATACATATATACACCTACACATACATATATATATACATATATATACACACACCTTTCTCTCTCTCTCTCTCTATCCACCAATATACACATATATATATATATATACACTTCTACATTTGTATATATGTGTATACATACATACTTTCACTCACCCTCTCCATCTATCTCTATATATTATATATGTATATACACCTACATATATATATGTAGGTATACACACCTTTTTCTATTTCTCTGTCTCTCTCTAATATGTATGTATGCTTGTAGATATGTTACGTGTTACCCCCCATGGATACATAACAAGTCCAAACGTGTTCCCCGTATAAACGCGAGTTTCTTCGTCTTCCTCTCTTAATTTCCCCTTTTCTCTCTCTCCGTCTCTTCCTTCGTCGCTCTCTTCCTCAGTAAATCTTCTGTGCTTCACCCATTTCCCATATATATACATACGTGCGTATTCTCCTGTCTCCCCGTCTCCTGTCTCCCCGTCTCCTGTCTCCCCGTCTCCTGTCTCCCCGCCTCCTGTCTCCCGTCCCCCTGTCTCCCGTCCCCCCGTCTCCCGTCCCCCTGTCTCCCGTCCCCCTGTCTCCCGTCCCCCTGTCTCCCTGTGTCTCTGTGTCTCCGTGTCTGTTTTGCCTCTTCTTTTCTGTCTACACATATATATACATATAATGTGCGAAGTGATATACTCGCATGTATGCGTATGTCCCAAGAATATACACACGTGTGTAGTAGTACTCCGTCTGCATATACGCGCGCCCCTTTCCGGTCTGTTCCCCCGTCTCGTCGTTTTGTCTCTCCTTTACCAGACAGGATCGATGCGGAGTGCGTGGAAGGAGAGGCGGTGTACGTACACCGGGTGACTGACTGCTGCTTCTCTCACACGGGTGGACGAGTGTTTTCTGCAGGTTCTCTCCCCTCGAGATATGATCCCCCCCGGCATGCGTCTGCACAGCAGAAAAATTTTCGTGGATGAGGCCTTGCAGGGGGAAATGAACGTCCGCACGCTGGAGCTCACGTGGCTTTCTGACGATGAATTTGTCCTTGACCCCACGCGCATTACTCTCTTCACCGGGTAAATCTTATCTTCTCCCACGAATAGGGGGAAATTTCATGCAGAAATACATGTCAAGCAAAGGAACTCCTCATATTCATCCACAGTCTTCACACCTCAAAACTGCGTGCGCGTACATATAGATATACACTAATAGGTATATATATACCCATACATACATATATATATATGTGTATGTGTAAGTAAACCTGTATTTACAAGTATGGAGAGAAACATATATATGTGTGTGTGATAGATAAGTAAATATCCGTAGCGGTAATACATGTATATGTGTAGGTAAATATGTATGTACAAGTAGATTACTACGGAGGGAAACATATATATGTATATGCAGGAATACATCCGTATATGTATATATCTATAGATAAGTCTGTAACTAAAGATAGATCAATTTAACGAGATAAAGATATGCATACATATATACAGAGAGAGAAATATCCATATATATATATTTGTATGGATCAGTCTGTGTGTAGAGATAGATTAGTATGGATAGACCTATGTGTGTGCGTGTGTGTGTACACATTTGTAGATGGCTAGTATCCACATGAGAACAAGAGAATAGGCACGTGGATATATATATATATATATATATATATATTTGCCGATTAATATGAATAGACAACATATATATACAAAGAGAAAGACACACCCCTATATATATCTGTTCAAACTACTCCATTTCTACTTACAGACTTATCTATAGAGATAATGTAAGTGAGGAATAGGTAAATATGTATGTGCGTGTATATATGCATAGCGATGATATCGAGAGCAAAAGAAGGGGAAAAGTGTCCGTGGATATGTGTATGTGTGTATGTGTGTAAATATATGTAGCAGGGGTGTGAGAGACGGATGAGGAAATTCGTTGTCTTGCTATATGTGTCGTATCAAATAGAAGAGTATACTTCTTCATTTATATGTGTATTTGTACCCTGCACGTATACGAACATCTGTTAGGTTCCCTGGTATATGTCTTTATAGACAACAAGTAGACACATACATATTTATACAAATGTCTGTCTGTCTGCACACACGGAAGTGAGTAAAAGGCAGCCGTGTCTACAGTGAATCTATACTTATTTGTACATACTCTCTATATGCACACTCCTATACTTATATACATGCAGCTATACATATATACATATATATTACATATATACCTACACTTATATATGATTGCATGCATTTTACCCCTACGTATATATGTAGATGTGTATGCATACCTACATGTACATATATATATGTAAGTTTATAGGTATCAGTATTTACTTATGTATGTTATGAATGTATATTGAATTGCATGCATTGTAGTGTATATATTTGTATGTGCAGGTGTGTACATCTATGTATGCGGACACCTCCCCACGTAAGTTGTGAGTATGTTTTATCGGCCAGAAATTTGTGCGGCAGAATTACGAAGGAGGCAACGACTTATTCAACAAAGTACTACCGTCATACAATATAAATATATATATGTATACGTTGCTGTCCCTCTCCCTGTCTTCTCTCTCTCTCTCTATATATATATATACCCCTATATATGTATGCATTCCTCTCGCTCTGTCTGTGTGTCTCTACATCTGCGTGTTTCCATATCTCTGTGTCTCTCTTTTCTCTTTTTGTTTGCCTTTCCCTTGTTCCCGTCTCCGTCTCCATGTCTTCTCCGTCTCCGTGTCTCCCTGTCTCTGTGTTCGTCTGTAGGAAGATACACGCGTATATATATGGATATCTGCGTTCCACTGTCTGTGTGTGTTTTGTTCTCTTTATGTATCCACACACATATATATGTTCGTATAGAGGACGAGCTGGACAGTGAGGTAGAGAGCAGCTAATCCACGGTAAAGAGGAGAAAAGGAGGTTCAGGCATGTGGAAGTATCTACCGGGGAGAAATTCGCCGCTCGAAGGAACTTCTACGTGGACCTGCAAACTCTCGGAAGAAGAGAAAAAAGGCACGGGAGACAGAGAGGGGGAGGGACACCGACCAAACGAATACAGAGATAAATTATATGTACATGTTCATACATGCGTTCATACGTGCCCTGTCCAAGGAACATATGTATGTAGCGAGAGAAAGATAAATAGATGGGCTCAGCCAGGGCCAACGAATAGAGCGATGTATATATATACATATATGTGTAGTTGAGAGAAAGAAACGGAGCACGATACAGGAGGAACAGATAAAGAGGGGCATGCACAAGGACATATAGATAGAGATAAATTAGATGCATATAGGGACACGTGTACGTGAACCTTTATTACAGAGAACATTATATATAGAGAGAAAGATAGGTAGGTCGACCCAGACAAAGAGAAAGTGAGACAGAGAAATATATATATATATACGTGTAAAACCACAGAAAGAGAAAGAGATACAGAGAAAAGATATTTATATATATACGTGTAGACCCGGAGAAAGAGAAAGTGAGACAGAGAAATATATATATATATGTAGACCCAGAGAAAGAGATAGAGAGAAATATATATATATATATACGTGTAAACCCAGACAGAGACAGAGAAATAGATATATATATATATGTATACATACGTGCAGAGCCAGAGAAAGGGAAGAGATACAGAGAAATATATACATACATATATATATATGTATACGTGTAGAGCCAGAGGAAGAGAGATAGAGAAACATATAGATATATATATATAAACGTGTAGACCAAGAGGAAGGGAGAACTATATATATATATGTGTGTGTCTGTGTGTATGTAGAATTGAGAGAAAGATAGGGAAGAAAGAGATTTCTATGAACGAATGTCTATATAGAAGTATGTTCGTTCCATCTGTGCTGCTGATAAATGAGTGAATGTGTGTGTGTATGTGCCACGGAGCCGCTTCTTCGTTTTCGCTTCCCGATCTGCTGCTGTTGCTGCTGCGTCCACCTCTCTCAGTGCGCCGCCTTTTTGTGGGGAAGGAAAAAGCGAGGAGGGGGCGCAGCTTATTTCTCTTCCTTTTTTTCTTCGTTCCCCCCCTCTTCTTCGTCTCCTCCTTCATCGTCTCCTTCCCCGTGCGAATTCTTCGACTCTCTGGTGACGGAGGAGGCGCCTTCCCTCTATCTTCTCCGCTTCTGTGTCTCCCCTCGCTTTCTCCTCCTTTTCTCCTGCTGTCTCCCCGTCTCGTCTCCTGAAACTTCCGTTTTCGTCTCCGTTTTTCTCCTCTTCTCTCGAATCTCCTTTCTGCGGTCCCTTCCTCTTCCTGTCCGCTCCTTCGCAGTGTCCACTCTGGAAGTTCCCCTGCTGCCTGCCCGAGCTGCTCCGTCTCTCGTGCTGCTGCTGCGCTTCCATACCCCCAACAGGCGCCGTCTCCCTTCACTTCGTGTCTCTTCTGTTCTGCCTTCCTTTCTCTGTTCCTTTCTGTGCCCTTTTCGGTTGCCCCGCCCTGCCCTTTTTTCGGCCCTCCCTTTCTCGTCTCCGCTCTCTATGCGTGTCTCCGCTTACTTTCCCGTCCTTCTCTCCGTCTTTTCCTCCCGCACCCCCTCCTCGTTTTTTTCGGTATATCACGTGTCTTCTGCTGTTATCTCCTGCGAGAGTTATTCGTTGCTCGTTTCCCCCTCTCGTCCTTTGTGCTGTACTTTCTCTCCATCAATCGTCGTCCTCTCTGCTGGTCTGCACCCCACCCCTCCTCCCCGCCCCTTTCTGTTTGTTTCGTCTCCCGTGGATTTCCTCTCTTCCGTCTCTTCTCCTCCTTCCCGTTGTCAGGACACACCCACGTCTGTTTTTTTTCGTTCTTCTCACTTCACTCCTCGTCTCTCGTCTGCCCTCCTTGAAGGTTGCTGCTTGCATTTCCTCTTCTCTATCAAGTTGCTGCTTCTGCTGTTCTCCCTCTGTCCCCTTTCCTCTCTCTGTTATCTGCCGTCTCCTCTCTCTGCCTTTTATCTGCTCTGTCTCTATGCGTCTCTTCTCTTCTTTTATCCGTCTCTTTTACTCGTCTCGTCTCTCTATCTTCTTCCCTGTTGATTTCTCGTTCACTTTCTTCTGCTTTTTCCGCTTCCGCCTGTGTATTCTCGTTTACTCGAATCCCGTCCTTTCTCTTCGTACATTTCCTCCTCCTCCCTCTGTCCTTCTCCGTCCGTCTCCGTCTCTGCTTCTCTCTGTCTCTGTGTCTCCGTCTCACTTGCTGTTTTTGTCTCCCTGGTCGGTCTGCTGTCGTATGTTTGGACCCGGAGGTGTGTTGTTCTCCTTTTTTCTGCAGGAACTCAGGACTCGACGGCGATACTTTCAAAGTGAAGTGGCTGATGGACAAATATGGGATTCAAATCAACAAGACGTCAAGGAACTCCGTTCTCTTCATGACGAATATCGGGACTACGCGCTCCTCCTGCGTCTTCCTCAAGGCGTGCATACGCAGCTGCGCGCAAGAGCTTGAAATGCACCGCCTCCTCAGCTCCGCTCGAGAACTAGAAGAAATGCTTCAAGCGCGTAAGGCGCTCGTCGAAGACTGCCCAGATCTTCCCGATTTCTCCTGCTTTCACCCGGCGTTTACTGTCCACGAGGACTCTCCCTTCTCTGCGAGGGCTGCTCACACCGGTCCTGCCGCTGCTGCTGCTACCGGAGAAGAAGAAGAGGAAAATGGCGTCGAAGAAGACGAACATGCCGGCGGCAGAGGGCCGCCCCCATCCGCCGGCAGGGGACGAGCCGGAAGAAGAAAGAAGAAAGAAGAAGCTGCAGCAGCGGCAGCAGGGAGAACAGCAGCAGGAGACGCTGCTGCGGCGGCGGCGGCCGGGACGCAGGAGAAAGGAAGGAGGGCGGCGGAGGAGGGACAAGAAGAAGAAGTGGAGGGAGAGGGAAGAGAGCAGATGGCTGCTGAGACAACGCCAGGAGGAAGAGAAGGAAGGGGAAGAAAAAGTCGCGGAGAGTGGGCGGGAGGACTTCCTCCCGCGCGCTACCGAGTGAATAGCAGCGGGGGAACAACGGGAGCTCCCGAAGAGCAGAGCACTTCAACGACAGATGAAAATCATCGCCTGCAGCACCACCAGCAGGACACGCGAGGATTCGACTGGCGTGGCGGAAGAGGAGAAGGAGAAGAGGGAGCAGCAGCGGGAGGACGGGCTCGCGGGGAGAACGGCGCTGCAGCAGCAGCAGCAGAGGAAGGAGAGGGACGCGGAAGAAATGATAGGACCAACAAAGAAGAAGAAGAAAAGGAAGAAGGAGAGAAGGACGAAGAAGAAGAGGCGGAAAAGAGGGGAAACGCAGAAGAAGGGAGATTTGACCAAAGCGGGGGTCCCCCGAATGGAGGGGAAGAGCAGGAGAGGGGGAGAAGAGAAGCGAAGGAGGCCCGGGAACTGCAGAAGTTTGTGAGAGACGGAGATATACGCGCAGCGTTTTATCTCGCGTATGATGAGGAGAATGTTCACTACTACACTCTGCAAGAGGCCCGGGATAAAATCAAAAGAAACGAAGAACAGCTCGTGTCCACTTCCTTCGTCATCCCGTACCCTCCCGGCTTCCCGGTAGCCGTCCCTGGCCAGGTGAGAGAAACGAAGGCAAAGCGGAGAACGAGGAAGAGAAGACTCGCAGCAGGACGTGTAGAAACGAAGGACAGAGAGGGGGATGACAGGGGTAGAGGAGACTTCGTGAAGGAAGTTCACCGGAAAGGAGAGGAAGTGCTCATTTGCGAGGAAACTGCCGAAGGAGACCCGAGGCGGAAAAGCACGGATTTGTGTGTGCGTAGGCAGCGGGTGTGCGTGTATTTACGAACAAATAGGACGAGGAAGAGAAAACCGCGGAAGAAGAGAAGGAGAAACGAGGAGGACGAAAGGAAAGGAGAGAAAAGGCCAAAGACACACGAAACAAGCGGAAAGGATCATCGCGTCCCGTTGCATGTGCATGCGTGCATGCGTGTATACACGCATATATACACGCATATATATATGAATAGAAAAGCGGAAAGGAAGTGAAGCAGAGGAAGGAAAAGTTTGTAGAAAGACAGATCTGATGCAATAGCGGAGTGCACGCACACATATATGTATGCTTCTACATGTATGCATATATATCTATATACATTACAAGCATGTGTTGATGGGGTATATATACACATGTGGACCTGGAGAAATCTACGTGTACATTCCTTCTCCCCCTCTGTTTCTCGTTCTCTCTCTTTTTGCCGCTGCCCATATACATATGTATACGGATTCGCGCACGTATAAGTCCATATATATATGTATAGAAGGTAAAACACACATATATATGTATGTTTGTATGTATGTGTACATGAGTGTAGTGTTTGGCGGTATTTATATATATGAGGAGCCGGATGTAAATTTGGTAAATTTGCTGGGGCCTGTGTAGGTGGATTTATCTGCGAAGAAGAAATGCTAAGACAACAGATGTGTGCATGTGTGTATATGTTTGTGAGCAGCACATGCAGAGTTACTTCATTCAAACTGCATGTAGATTTCTCGGAGCTTCTCCCCTCCCTATACATCTCTCTCTACATTTACATATATAGAGATAGAGATATATATAGATATATGTAGAAATATACATGTATGTCTGGTCACGCACATATATGTGTGTGTACAGAGAAAAAGAGAGAGGAAGATATATATATATACATATACATATACATATACATATATATATATACATATATATATATAGAGAGAGAGGAAGGTATATACATATATATACATATATACAGAGAGAGGAAGATATATACATAGATATACATATATATAGAGAGAGGAATATATATACATAGATATGCATGTATATATATAGAGAGAGGAAGGTATATACATAGATATACATATATATATATAGAGAGAGAGGAATATATATACATGTAATTATATACCAACGTGTATATGTGTAGAGAGAGAGAGGAAGATATATACATATATATATATAGATATATATACATATATATATAGAGAGAGAGAGAGAGAGGAAGACATATACATAGATATACATGTATATATATATATAGAGAGGAAGGTATATACATCTATATACATACATATAGAGAGAGGAAGGTATATACATAGATATAGATATATACATACGTGTATACATGTAGAGAGAGAGAGAGGGAGAAAGATGTATACATATATATGTATATAGATGTATACATGCGTGTAGAGTACAGTCACGCATATATATAGATACATATGTATATGTATATATATACATGTATATAGAGAGAGAGAACGAAAAAAGAATATATATATATAAATATAGTATAGTCGCATACATATATATATAGAGAGAGAGAGGGACGAAGATATCTGTATCTGTCTCTCTCTCCATGTAGAGATGTGTATATACATATATTGTACGTTACGCAACTTTTCATATATATATGTATATATGTATATATGTGTATGTAGCAGAATCAGTCAGATATGTATATTAAGTGAATATAAATGTATGCACATATGTGTGTAGTGGTATTGATCATCCCAGGAATTGGTTTTCCCCTTTTCAGAGAGAGGTGTAGAGGGGATGCCGGACAGAACGCATGCAGGTGTGTGTCTACTTGAGCAATGGAAGTCTACGAAGATACCTCAAATACATCTGCACATGCATATATTTCCATGTATATACGCACATTTGTATATAGATATATCTATATAGATTCTAGTCACCGCGAACATATATGTATATCCTAATAACGAAGATATGTATACATAGGTGTATAGATGTTTTTGTGTAGATATATCTATATAGAGTCCAGTCACTGCCAACATATGTATAAATATTGCCTGATCACAATATATATATATATATATGTGTATATTTCTGTGGAGATATATCTATTAACAGATTCCTCACCGGAAACATATATAGATAAAGACTGTGTAATCACATATATATACATATGTTGCTTAGTCACGCAGATATATCTATATACATATATATAGAGAGAGAGACAAATAATTATGAAAAGTGTATGTGTGTATCTCGCGTATATGAATATATGCTGATTTTTTCTCTTTTTTGTGTGGGGGCAATTTTGGGTGCGGCGTGGACTGCAAGCAGATTCTGACGGTCTCGCTGATCGACTTTCTGATGAAATTAGATGTAAAGGAAGTCCACGGCTACGACGCAAAGCTCGGTCTCCGGTGCTTTAATCAAGAAATTCTCCTCGAGGCTTTAGGGGAGAGGAAGAAAAATGTCTTCGATTTCTATATCAAGCGCTCTTTCACCAAGCCACTTTCTCTCGGCGTCGAGTAGCCACACCCCCCCCCCCAATCACCCGGCAGGAGCAGCAGCAGCAACAGGGACGGCTGCGTCGAGCCGCAGAGGCAGCAGCAACTGCCGTCCTCCGACGGAAGACAACGGGGACCGCAGGCTCCGCTGCTGCAACCGCAGGAGAAGCTGCAGCCTCAGCAGCAGCAGCAGCACCAGCAGAAGAAGCGGCGGCATCAGCAGCCGCAGAAGCAGCAACAGGAACAGACCCAGCTGAAACGGCAGCACGCCAGCAGTAGAAGCAGCAACGCGGAGCGGAGAGCTGCAGCAGGCCAGCAGCTGCAGGGCGTCGCAGCTGTTCCTCTTTTGCTGCTGCTGCTGCTGCTTCTGCTGCTGCTGCTGCCTGTGTGTGCCCGTCTGATCTCGGCCCCCAGGAGGGCGTGGGGCAGCAGCTGCAGCAGCTCCGACGGAGGAACAGCGCGCCGCTGCGCGTTCGGAGCGGGAAAAAACGACGACCAACGAACGGAGAAAAGAAGAAGAAGAGAGGAGCCCCGATGAAGCGCGAGAGGAGAAAAAGTCAACAGTCTCGGTTACTAACTGTCACGCGTGCGCGTACTCGCAGTGACCCTACACTTCTGTACGTCTGCATCCCTGCGTGGCCGGCTTTACAGTATCGTTTTCTCTTTCTCTCTCTTCTTCTCTCTCCCTCTATATACACATATACATATATATATATATATGTAGAGAGAGAGATACTCTGTCATTTCGTATATATGTATACATGTGTGTATATACATTTGTTTATTTACGGATATGTGTATGCGCGTTTTGTATATACCTATATATATATGTATATGTATTTGTATGTGTGGGTGTAGAACGCATCAATATACAGGCGCATACATGTGGCTGAAGTGTATGTACATTGCGTACGGATAACTGATATCTATCTCCGTATATACATATATATTTATTTATATTTATCCGTATGCATATCTTTATATACGTGTACGCATATACCTATATGCATGTATATTGATGTATGAGAGTATGAGTGGTTTACGATAACGTGCTCGTAGATACGTAAATGTGTTCCCCTCCTCGTGTAGACATATATATATATATGTATATATATACATATGTATGGATAGGAAGTATGAATAAAAGTATGAATAAAAAGCCAATCTGTGTGTACAAATTTGCTCGTTGCGGGCGTTGCTTGCAAGGACGGAAGGAGCAGCTGCTAAAGAAAAGGCAACGGCAGACAGCGTAGAGGTTTCGGGTTCCGCAGGGGGTGTGATGGTAACGTCAAGTGTACGTACACCCAAGGCCGCCTGCATACACATATATATATATATATATATTCATGTCGAACCAGATGGATTTAAGATGTGCATATATTTGTGCGTTTTTCTGTCTGCATATATTGATGTTAGATGTGAGGAGACTTTCACGTATATGTGGCTGTATGCGTACGCGTGTGGAGAGCGGGTGGGTTTCTTGTAGTTAGACCGGAGTACCATCGCGTGCATGTGCGTGGGCGCGGCATGCACGGCTAGGTGCTGCATGTGTCTGTTTCAGCAGGTACTCCTGCTCGTAGGTGCAGCTCTTGTGGGGAGCTGTTCACATGTCCGGATCACGGCGGATGCTTCTTCGCTCCGTCTGTCTGTGTCTGTCTGCGTTTCTTTCTTCCCTTTGCTCGAACATCGGTTTACACGTGCAACACCCACGGCAAGTGGGAGGTAAATGGGAGCCCGCGTCTCGAAGAAACTGTCGGCGTGCCTCTTAATGAATAAATCTTTATGTGTATATGTATATATATGTGTGTCGCCGTCTAAGCAGGCGTATGTGTGTGATTGTGGGAAAAAAGTGCGAGTTTCGTCGACCTTCCGCGTTGGCGTGGTGTGGGGGGCGTGCTTTGTGTAGTCTCTAGCCGCAGCGTGGAAAAAAAAGATGAAAAAGAATGTTGAGAGGAGATGCAGCTGCAGCTCTTTTCGAGTAATTCGCTTGGGCACGAACCGTTTTTTGAAACGAGAGAGGATGCTTCGTGGGGCGCCCGGTCCTACGTGTTGTCTACTTGTGGTTGTTCCCGTGCACGTGACGAGCCACACAATCTTGAGGTGTATGTACACCCCAAGCGTAGCTCCGTTCTGCCGCTATCCGGCCTGGGAGAATGTGGAAGGCTGCGGGGGTTGCACGGAGTCACTAAAGTTGCGCTACTGGAACCGCTGCCACGCGGCTAAGGACGGGTACACGTCCATGTGAATTGCTCTAGCCCGCGTAGTGCAGCCAGAATGGTGCTCGCGTGCGACGCTGCGCACAGTCGAGTGCCCTAGCTTACAAAAGTGTGCTGGGTGCCAGTCAGTTTTGGCGGCATTGCATGCGGTGAAGAAAAGGCTTGCGAGGTGCAGTGACTCTTAACACGAACGTATGGGACAGCGTTGCATCTGTGAGAAACTGCACGAAGAGCTGACTGAGATAAAAGGGCGTGCACATATATTCGCTCTTAGCGGGCGTATGTAGCTGTGCCTGCAGAAATACATATAAGTGTCACGTGGGACGGCATTGCCTGTAAACATGTACTTGCATGTGGCTCGACGCTCAGAAGAAATGGCATGCATGAAAATCTACATGAGGGGACAAGACAGGAACGTGCGCAGGCGCGTCTTCGCGGGACGTGGATACCTGCAACTAGAAATTTTCACAAGATGTACGTAACAGAGTGTCCGGGTTAGCGTACTAGACAACAGCAAGCCGGCCAGACCGCTGTGCTAGAAGCATCCGTCGATGTTAGTGTGTTTTCTGAGCGGTGCGTCGTCAGCGTAGAATGTTCTTGAGAAGTGAGAAGTTAATGCGGGTACATCGATTCAGGCAGTGCGTGAGCAATTAGGTGACCGATTCCCTTGTCAGCGTAAAATGTTCTTCAGAAGTGAAGTGTAGCTGTGCGTATGTCGACTCCGGCGGTGCCTGAGCAATTACGTAACAGCAGTTGTTTAGCGTGCTTGTCGTGAATACGATTAAGCCACCTGACGTGCATCTTCGTTTGTATCCCTGTTTGTGGGCGAACTACTTCATATGCGTTGCTGCAAACGCATCAAATAATATACAAATTTTACAAGGGTCTTGCTGAACATCTTCAGGGAACACCAAATGATACTGTTGTGGTCCCGCAGTTCACATACCTCTATTTTTACATATCCATCCCGCATCAGTGATCAGCGGTAATATCGTACGTTGTTTGCTACATATATAGCAGATGGCTGAAGGCGTCTCCTCTGTGTGTCCGTTGTATCACATTGTACACCTCTGCCTTACGCAGTTGCACTCGAACCGCTTCTTTCCTGCGTATTATTAGGTAAGTGCGTTCTCGATAAAATAAATTGCTTCTCAGGGACGGTGTGTATTTCCGTTCACGACACAGAAGCGTAACGATAGAACTGATTCTGTTCTTGGTTCAAGAAGGCAATCAAGAGCGAGGAATGCCGTTGATCGCAGATTTCACATGATAGTCCTAATCGACGTACCTTCTAGTGCAGGCGTGAAAATACGAACGCCAGCGGAATTCCTCGGAGTGGCTCGGCTCTGTGGCTTCGCTCTGGCGGCTCACTGTTCGCCGCTGTGGAGAACTGCTTCAGTGCATATGATAGGTAGTTCACAGGGACGATACGTTTTTTTGTAGAATCGACGAGTAGCCGATAGCAGTGATTGAGCTCCTTGCTGCAGTGCATCTGATAGGGGGTTCACTGGAACGCTAAGTGTTGGTGTACAATCGAAGACTAGACGATAGGAGTGAGTGAGTTCACGGGAATGATACGTGTATCTGTAGAATCGCAGAGCAGACAACAGGAGTGAGCGCGTTGGTGCACAACTTAACAGGAGGCAGAAATCCTCGTGTTTCATGGGTGCAGGTTTGACGGTCTTCCTTTTACTTGTTTTAGACGTGGGAGTCAGGAAACTGAGCTAATTTATATGCTGTAGTGCACTTACCAACAGTGTTCAATACGACTACTGCGCCGCACACAGGTGGAAATCCAAACGCGTCAGTACGCATGAGACCCTACCGATTTTTAGCGTGCACAGCGGAACAAATCCGACTACAAAACGTGGAGCTCCGCAAGTTCGAGGCTCTCGGATCCTCGTATATTTCGAGGAAAATCGTGGTGACACCTCTAAGGGAGATGTATTCATATCAAATGCACGTGCATAAGTACAGGGATTCGACGGGAGCTCGATTCAGTGGACGACATGGGTATCGATCCCATTACCTCTCGCATGCTAAGCGAGCGCTCTACCATTTGAGCTAGACGCCCTTGGTAGAATGTAAAATCCTACTTATGTAAAGTAGTACTAGCGCAAGTAATACGTAAATTCCATCCTATCTACTGCTTTTTCTTGCTAGTGACTTTTTCACAAAGTTATACTTTGTCACCTTCCGCAGACTCAATTATCAGCAGCGCAGCCGTTGGGACAATTCCTTGTGGGTGCGCATGCCGTCACCCACGTGTGCCAGTGTCCCCGGGCGCGCAGGCGGGCAAGCGCCGTGTTTCATACGTTTCTCTTGCAGGTTCCACTGCAGCAAGTTTTTAACACTTTTTCTCAGCGCTTATGTTTTTTGTTTAATTATTGATTTAGTCCTTCTATCGGACAGGCGATCACTACGGCGCGGGTTGTGCACTCTGCCTGCAGTCGTATCGTGCCGAGAAGAGGAGGGTTAACACTCCACGAAACGAGTACGGGTTTTCGAAGACCTCCGCGTTGACCGCATAAACATCAACATCGTTTTGAAGGCGTTTCCCTGAGGGGGTGGAGCGGAAGGTTTTGTACGTGTCTTTTTGTGGTTTCCACGCAGAAATCAGGGAAGACGTGCGCCGCAGCCGCGCCAGTTAAAAGGGGCAGCTTCACACACACGGCCGCGACATTTTGCCCGCGAAGGAGCGATTCCTCTTCATTCCGTTTATTAGCAAACATTTGTACTTCTTATTCTGACGTCTCTCGACTTTGACGTGTGTTCCACCGCACTTAGCCGTCGTTTCCTCTGTTCGCTCTCGTTACTTTTAGTGTCCACGTCTTTCCTGGTAGTCTGGTGTGTTTCGCCAAGCCGTGATTGACCCTCTCTGGTTTTGCGAGTGCTGATAACACTTACGACAATACTACGGTTTCCCACTGCAGGTTCGTCGCGTCTGTCCTGTGGTATGGCTGTGCGTGTGATATTTGCCAGACCCCTTGTTTCACGTCGATAATATCTGTTCATGCGTCTTTTGCACGCCACTTTCTAGCACAAAAAGATCAACGAGCGCTTCACGAATTTGCTGTCGTCCGTACAACTTTCCTCTGGTCACACACTCTTGCCGACTTCGTTATCTTTCCCGCTTCACCTCCACGCGTACTTCTTGCTCTCGATCTTCCTGTGAGCGCATTTGTACGCCCGCCTCCCCTTCTGCGTCACCGAACTCCACCCAAAAGGATCTCAAGATTCCGGTTCTTGCAAAAGATTCCACGCGTTCCCTGTCCAAGAACTCGACGCAAAATGGCTGCAAATCTGGCATTTTCTTCCCTACAGCCGCTCGGTATCCCGGCGGCCTCGGGGACTGCGGAAGACCCCCCAACTAGCATTTCTTCACCCGCCGACACTCTCAATCCGATAGTAACCACTTCTTCCGTTTTAGGACTGACATTCAATGGCGGAATTCTTATGGTGGCAGACACTTTGGGTATGTCAGTGAACCTGGGGTGCAACACGCTGTTCTTGTCTTTTGTCGCATATCCGTGCCGCGGATTCCACCAGGAAAACATCTCTGCCCCGTGTGAAAATTCTTCTGTATCCCCCAGCTGTAACTACACCGCTGCACCCCTTCCTCTCTTTTTGTGGTCCCCCCGCATATCTCCCTCGGTCTTCGCCTCCCACATTTCACTTCTTTTTTTGCTTGTTTTCTGTGTGTTTGCATCTGCCGCATGATTCTGTTCTCCACCTTCTTAATCTGTGCCTTAACTACCGTTTGGCCTTGTCCGCTACCTATGTGATTACGACTAGTTGCACATACAGCTTATCCGTGTGTGTCCAACGTTCTTGCCGCGGGTACTGGTTCTGCCCTCCTGCTATCTTCTTTTCCTCCCTTCACTTGCCTCTCGTTCTTTCTGCCGCACTTTTCTCTCCGACGTACCTTCTTCGTGACCCTGCTACGTGGTGGACTTCTTCTCACCAACAGAAAACAGACGCGCCCGTCTCCTCATGTCGACAAATCCTCTCACGGCAGGCTGACAAAGAAGAGAGCTACCTGCTCGTTGTGGTTTACTCAGACAGATCTTTGTAGATGAAAGTAGCTGACTCTACACAGAGAAGTGAGTACGCGGATAAAGTCTTGCCTCCCTTTCCACGCGAAGGAGAGGAAAAAAAGTCTTTTAAAATAAGGCAGCAGTTGCACGTAGCAAAAGTTTCAAACGCTCCTACACCTTTCTCTGTCTCTCTAACCAATGAAAATGAGGCTTTACTCTCTCTTTGTCGACCTTCCGCCGTCCACCTCTCTCTTCTGGCACGTGTATACTTGCTTCTTCTCCCGTTAATGTGACACATCCCCGTTCTGCCCTACATACTCGGATTTACTCTTCCGTTAGCTTCTCCTTGTGCATCCAGATCTCACAAGATAAATGTGTACACTTTTTCCTGAGTGTCAGTCGCCTCGTGTAATTTTCTATCCACACTTCTCTTCCGCTGACGCAAACAAGCTTTGTTAACACATTTAGGCAGTCTGCACACGGCATTCCGCTTCGCCTCTATTAGTCTTATACACAAAATTTTCACCCTTTGACGTCGAAGACTTGGTGTGGCGCGCGCAAGCGTCTCACGGCCTCGTATCTCGCCGACTGTCCGGTCGAAAATTGCTTCTGCCTTTTGCACTGCATCTTCACTATACATAGGTGCACACATACGTGCACATATATACACAGACGTATACATATGTACTGATCAGCATATATGTATATATACATGTTTCAAATGATAGATATATGTATATCCAGAGGTATGCATATGCACTAACTAATATATATCTACGTCTGTGTATATATCCGTAGATGCTTCAAGATATAAAAGTGTAGATATACGCATATGTGTATATATATATATATACATATACGTATGTATCTATCTACGTTTGTGTGTATATATATATATAGTAAGTGCTTTTTCGTTGTATGCTTCATACGTATACACGTCATACATATGTATGTGTCTCTACACTTTTTCCTCATGTGTCTGTATAGATCCGTACGTGTGTGCTTGTTTTTTGTCGTAAACATCACCCCGTCACACGTGTGTGTGGACGAACAGGAAGAGTAAGAGGCACTGCTCTTGCAGCACTGTCTCTTTTGCTGGGCGGTGCGGGCCTGCATATGAATTTTTGCTGCAGCGTCGTACGGCAGAATGACCCGCTTCAAAGACACTTCCCGCTTCTTTCAACTGGGTTGTCACACAGCAATAGCAACAAGTGGAGAATATTCGGACCACCAGTACATGCAGCGGGCTCTTGTTCAATACGCGGTCAAAGATTTCCTTCATGACGACCAATGTGTGAAGGTAGAGTCTCCCGCCATGCCTGACTTTTTCTGTGGAAGAGAAAGATGAGAAATAGAAGGAGAAGAGGCAGCCGAAGGGGGGAAGGGGGGAGAGGAGGACGAGAAGGAGGAGAAGAGAAGAGCGACTGACGTAGTGAACGTTTCCGTCGGCCGAGAGACGACCTCAGAGTTTTGCTGCCTCGCTTTCCTCCTTTCAGGAAGCTCCCGTTTTTCTGCGCTGCATTTTCTCCTCTTTTCTTTTTCTTCGTAGTAGACGTCTGTTGTCGGCCGCGCGCTGCTGCGTCTTCCTCTTTCTTCTCCTCCTCCTTCTCTTTGATACAGGCACCCGTCTTTTCTGCTGGGCACTGTTTCTTCTGTCTTCTCTCATACGCCTGCTCCGGCTCTTCCCGTGGACCGCGGGGAAGACGGGGGCGAAGACAAGTCACGCGAGCTGCCACCTCTGCTCCGGGACGCGTCGTCCCTTATCGTAGACTTGCTGCGACACCTACTGCTACTGCTGCTGCTGTCGCTGCGGCGGCTACTGCTATTGCTGCTGCTGCTGTTGCTGCGGCAGTTACTGCTCTTGCTGCTGCGGCAGCTACTGCTACTGCCGCTGCGGTTGTGGCGGCGAGTTCTCATGCTGCTGCAAGTGCTGCTGCTGCCGCAGTAGCTGCCCCCTGCTGGTGCTCCGCGAGCTACTGCTGCAGCTGGTCTTCCTGTAGCAGTTGCTGCTGTTGTGGCAACCGCTCCTGTTGCTGCTGCTACCGCTGCTGTTGCTGCTGCCACTGCTGTTGCTGCTGATGCTGTTCTCGCGGCCACTATACCGTAGTCGCTGCCGTTGCTGTTGTGCGAATGCCCCTGCTGCTGACGCCCCCCCAGCACCTGCTGCTCCTGTTGTCTTGCAGCTCTCCACGCGGTGATACATCTGTTCCTGGTGCTGGTTTTCCTTCTGCTGCTGCTGCCCCTCCTCTTCCTGCTGTTGTACCGCATCAAAGACGCTGCCGGTCCTGCTGCCCATGCTGCCGCTGCTGCAGCTGCTGCTCCTCCCTTGCTGTCTGTTTATAGACTGCTGTTGCTACTGCTGCCTCTGCTGCTCGGCTGCTAAGCGGGTGCTGCTCTTTCTCTTGCTGCTGGTGCAACTGCTTCTGCTGCCGCCGCTGCTGTTGCTTCTGCTGTCATCCTGCTGTTGTCATCCTGCTGCTGTCCTGGTGCTGCCGCTTCTTTTTCTCCTCCTCTTTCTCTAGCTGCTTGTGTGCAATGCGGGGCTTCTGCTGCTTGTGCTGCAGACTCACCCGTCCTGCCGGTGCAGCTGCTGCTGCCGGTGCTGCTGCTGCTGCTTTTGCTGCTGTGCGCAGGGTCCGCATCAATATGCCGCGTTGCTGTCGCGGCTGATGTATCAGAAGAGAAGTCGCTTTAACCCGTGGTGGCTGAGCGTTGTCATCGGCGGGTATCAGCAGCAGGAGAACGCGCATGCGTTGCCTTCGTTGTCATTTTCCTCGGCTGCTGCTGATGCTGCTGCTGCTTCTTCGGGAATGGTCGTCGAGCAGGAGTGTCCCCAGCAGCAGCAAAAGAAAAAGAATTTCGTTCTTGGCTACGTAGACGCGCACGGCACTTTTTATGAGGAAGATATCGTCGCCACAGGTAAAACAAACAAATCATCGGTCACACAAGATACCACGTAAAAATATACATGCGGACACGTATGCGATCAAGTACGTACATATATATATATATATATTTGTGTCTTTTTTCCTTTCTGTGTCTTTCTTCTATATACGTATGTATAGATATTTCTCTCTCTCTCTATATATATATACTTATATATATTATATACGGAGATGTATTCGATCAAGTACATACTTGTATAGATATGTATATCTACATATCTATATATATACATATATATATATATGTATGCTTCTCTCGTTTTCTCCTCTTGTACGTGTATCTATATTATTCTCTTGTCTCTTTCTCCTCTTTATATGTATATATATGCGTTTCTCTCTTTTCCTCTTTATCTCTCGTTCTTCGTGTAAATATGTTGATATATCTGAACAGCTACGCGTATCAACAGTCACGCACATAGATACTCTAATATACATGTATATGAAGAAGCAACGCACATATACTAGTCCGTCGCCGTGCTAACATATATATATATGTATATGTGCGTACAAATATTCTACGGAAAAATGTATAGGCATCGATACGTCAATATGCTGTGTATATATGTTAAAACCACATATATACATATATGCGTATGTATGTGTATAATACATACGAAGTGAGAGTGTCACAGATATATATATATATATATATATGTATATATATATATGAAGGTGTGATGCATGGTGACGTATTTTCTGCGACTTCCTGTCTATTCTTTTCCCATGTAGAAATATATATGTATCTGTATATATGTGGGTGTTTCAACGTGCTATCTATCGGCTCCTCGCCCCATGTAATAATATACATCTGTGTGTGTATATTACTGCGACTTCGCATCAATCTGTTCTCCTCTCGATTCAAATATATATATATATATATATATGTCTTTTGCTACTAGTTATCTATCTGTTCCTCCTCCATATAATAATGTACATATATTGCTACTATTAGAAAAATATATAGACGAAACTATATATGTATACTATTGCGACATGCTATCTGTCTGTCCCTCTCCCCATATACATATATATATAACTGCGAACCACTATTTATCAGTTCCTCTCCTCAGATAAAAATGTAGGTATACATGGCATTGCGACTTGCTATTTATCTGCTCCTCTCTCCACCTATATGTATATAAATATATCTCTCGTATATTTGAGGTATCTGTTCGCGTTAATGTATGTAGAAATACATATATATTTGTGTATTTGTATACGACTGCCAAACAGCTCTCTGTCTTTGCCTCTCCCTCCATATAAAACAACCACCGCGTGTACGTAGGCGTGTGTGTCGCAGACTGCTACGTATGTGTTCCTCTCCCCACACACAAAAATTCCCATATATATAGGTGGATGCGGCCAAACACCCTGTTGGATATCTTCCTCCCTTCATATAGAAAACTTTATATATATGTATGGACGTGTACGTCAGGCTGGTAGTAATATATATATATATATATGCGGTAATATGTAGATATATATATATATATGCGCGATTAGATAGAGAGAGATATACTGCTGCTTGTTTGCAAGCCACACGCAATGAGGAACGAGCGCCGTTGCATGTGGCGGTAAATTGTCGATTTGTTGGTGGCTCCGCCGGTCGGTTTCAACGGAGACTTCTGCCTCAGCAACTTTCTTGTCTGCGTTTGTGGGAAAGTCATCCTTCTTCCTCCTTCTCCTTCTTTGGCTTCTCTGTTTGTTTCTCGTTGGCAACTTCCTTGGGAGAGGAGCGGCTCTTTAAAATGCGAAGGAACATTTGCGTGGACCTTGATATTTTCAGATAAAGAGAGAAAAAAATTTGGTCGCAGCAGGACAAAGACCGCAGCGCAGCAATTGAACAAGGAGGCGAAGAAACGGACGCTTCTCTCTTGCTGCGTCTCTGTTGCTACTGCTGCTGCTGCGGTCGCCTTCACTGGTACTGTTGCACCTGGTGCTGCTCCACCTGCTGCTGGTGCTGGTGGTGCTGCTGCTGCACCTGATGCTGCTGCACGTGCTGCTGGTGCTGGTGCTCCTGCTGCAGGCTTGGGCCGTTATTTTGCTATTACGTTGATGAGGGCGCGTCAGCGACCAAATATGACTGAGGAGTACGTACACCTCGTTTCGCCGTCTTTTCACCACGTACATGTACATAAGCAGATATGCCGTATTTTCTCCAAAGACAAAATAAATGGATCGATATTTTTCTTCTTCATAAACTGTAAACGCAGGGAATTTATATATATGCGCACACGTGTATATATATATATATATATGCATGTGGATAATGTATATGCAGCACAAGACATATATATATATATATACACATTGAAGATGTAAACATTTTCTCGTACCCAGAGAAGGAGCGTATGCATGCAGGATAATTGCATTTTCCCGATTCTCTCTTGCATGCAATGTGTATATTTTCGTATATAATTTTCCTGCGTCCTGCGCGGGGGATGCTGCTGTTCTGCTTCTGTCCAAATTTTGAAAGTGCTGCTGCTGCTGCTATCCGTCGACGGCACTGCCGCGTTGATGTCCCTGCGTTGTTGATTCTCCTGCCGAACAACAGTCGACTACTGCTGCCGCTGTTGCTGATGCGCACCGGTGGTGGGCAGCAGCTCTTCTACCTGCTGCTGTCTGCTGCCGTGCTGCTGGAGTTGCTTCAACCTTTCCCGCTGCAGCTGCTCTCCTCCCACGCGCAGCCGCTGCTGCTGCTGCTGCTGCCCTACGGCTGCTGCTGCTGCCCTACGGCTGCTGCTGCTGCCCTACGGCTGCTGTTGCCCTTTCCCTTGGGCTGCTGCTGCTGCCCCCGTTCGCCTACTGCTAGTGCTGCTGCTTCCCTTCGACCGCTGCTGCTGCTGCTGTTCCAGTTGCTTCCGGTGTTGCTGGCGATGTTGCTGCTGACTTTGCTGCTGCTGCTGCTTCAGCGCCTTGTTCTGCTGCAGCAGCTCCCCTGCCGCTGGTGCAGCTGCTTTTAATCGTTTTGGCTGTTCTGCTGCTGTTGCTGCTGCTGCGTGTCTTGTGGAATGTGCGGGTGTTTTCTTTTTCCACTAGGGAAGCGCGGTCGCTGCTGGAGGAGTGCATGCGAGTACTTTTCTACAGAGACTGCGGGGCGTCCAACAGGGTAAGTATCACTTTCCTGTTCCCCTCTCAGTCGTTCACGAAGCTTCTTGAGTTTTGTCAGTTGATCCTCCCTTTTTTGTCAACTACTTCTCTCTATCCCAATATTCTTCTTGCTCTCGCAAGTTGCTTTTGTCCACCGGTGTCCGTATACCCTTTTACATAAATACACACGCACGTGTATACATATATACGTATCGATTTCAATCTGTAGTATCGTGCATGCATACACGTATACATACATATACATCTGGATATGGATATGCATGTACGGGGGCATGTGTATACGGGCATGCAGGTGTATATATATATATATATATATACGTATGTGTTTGTGTACGTGGATGTATACATGTACATGCAGGAAGTCAATATATTTGTACATGTATATATAACCTGTGCCTACAACAACAACAACTACTACTACTTGAATAGATGTTGTATGTATGTACATATGTGCCGTGCTTCTTGTATGTACATATATATATATATATATGTATAAATGTGTACATATGTTAGAATTATACTCTGTGTTCATACACGTATGTGTATATATACGTATGTATATAAGCTTGGGTAGTGGCATATAAATAGGCGTGCATACACATATGTAGGAGGACAGATGTAAATCGTAGTTGAAATTTTATTGTGTGTCCATAAATACATGTATATGTATGTTCTTGTGTAGTGGCGTATAAATAAGCGTATGTATACATGTGTAGGAGTACAGGGGGAGTGAACCTTCTTGATATGTTTGTAGATGTAGAAAGAGTAACACAAAAAAAGAAGAAATGAGCACCTTTCTGTTTGCGCCTTATATATATACATACGTGTATGAACGCAGAGTATAATTCTAACATATGTACACGTATATACATATATATTTATATATGCAGTTGCTGTGGTAGCTCTTCAGTTTCTTCTTCTTCAACAAAAAATTGATTTATGGGCCTTACAGATCTTCACTGCAGCGTCAATCAGAGTAGACAACGGAGAAGTTGCTACGTGTAGCATGCTGCACCCGCCCACACTTCCACATGTATATATTTATAGCACATGTTTATATAGTACGCAAATGTGTATTCATATACAGGGTAAGCATTTCCCACATATATATATATATACACATGAACTTACACAAAAAAAGGAGACTGTATGTTCCTCTGTCTCTGTCTCTGTCTCTATATATAAATATGTGCGTATGCCTCACCCAGATACCATATATATATGGAGAGAGGGAATATGTTTATGTGTGTGAGGGGTAGATGTTTCCGGTGTTACAAGATGCAACGTTCTGCTGTTATTTGCTGCTGCGTTTACTTCAAGTAAGAAGCTGACGTCTACTACTTCCTTCTCTCTATATATATGCTGGTTTGTGCACGTCAGTGTATTTATGTGTGACCTTCCATATGGGGGCGTAATATACTTTGTATATACATATATATATATATTTGTATATGTACATGTATATATATACACGTAGCCGTGCCTGTCTGTCTCACATACATACAAATATATATGTGTGCATACACATATATATATATGTATATATATATATATCTGTATACACATACGTAGAGAGAGAGAGGGAGAAAGAGATAAAAGTGCAGGTGCATGCGTGCATATGTATGCAGAGGTCTACCTATTCTCGTTGAGAGACAGGACGAGGGAGACTAACTCATATTTGTTAAAACGCGTATGGCGTGTATGGGTTATGTGTGTATGTGTGTGTGTGTGTGTGTGTGTGACCCCATGAGCTACCTGCGATATACACGCATATGCGTTTATATATATATATATATATATCTACCTGTATGTGGCCCTGCATCTACACATGAGTATGTGTGTACGTATCATTGTCGAGTCATACATTTACATATATATATATATATAAGTGTATATATGTCTATGTGCGTATATATGTATGTATGTATGTGTTTCTGTTTTGTTTTTGCTGATGGGATGCTTGCATGCAGATTCAGTTTACGAAGATAACGGAAGACGGCGTTAATGTGGAGGCTCCGTACTACCTCGACAGCAAGTGGTGGGTGACTTTATAGAACGACATTCTCCCGGTTTTTTGTTTTCGTGAAGAACTAAAGAATCCTCCTCTTCGCCTGTAGCGGGAAACAAGGCTTTTCGGGTCCACGGCTCTACACACGCACACACATGTCCTCCACACACACATTTTCTTCCTTCTCTAGATACACGTATATTGATATATATATATGTATGTATTTCCCTTTATACATATAGAGACACGCGACCGTCGACCGTTGTATTCACGTGGTTCGCCGGCACACACGCGTCGAGAAATATATAGGGAGACGACGTGTAGATAAGTGCTCGTTTCGAAGAATGTCAAGAGATGCTGAGAGCGATCTGAAGACGCCGACCGTCGACAAGAACAGCTCTTGGATGCTAACGCAGGAGACAGACAAGATTCGACAGTCTTCTTCTTCATCGTCAGTAGACGTAAAGAGTGCGTACATACGCATCTATATGTGTGTGCAGCAAACTGCGTCTCCGCGGGGGAAACTGACGACCCGTGCGCGCAGACACATCCTGTAAAGAAACAGAGAAAGAAAGAGGAGGAGGCAGCATGCGTCCGCGCGCAAGAGATCGATATAAAGTGTATGCATATATGTAGGTGGATGTATGGAGAGAGAATATATAGGGCCCGACAAACAAGTAGAGGAGAGAGGTATGTGAATGTGCGGATCAGCATGTACATGTATGCGGCGCATACGTGTATACATGTGGAAATGGGGAGCGGCATGTAGACAGAGGTATCCATACAAATTTTCAAGCAGAGACATGGATCTGCAGCTGCAGGACGCATATGTATACATATATATGAATATGTGTGGTCCATTCTACGGATATGTGTATATAAGGATACCTACATACAGGTGTGGGTTGGCACATATGCAGATGACTGCATGTGAATATATGTATAGGTACGTACACGTGTGTGCACATAGACATGGTTGTACTCACAATTTTATATATGCGTACATAGAGAGGGAAATAATTCCTCAGAGCTGCTCGACTGCGCGGTTAACAGACTCGTGTACATATATATATATAAACTATTTATGAGTGACTGCGTAGAAGATGATACTGTCTCTCTCACGTACACAGATGCGTACAGGAAGACTTTGCACTCCTCACTTTTCGTTTTCGTTCGTGGCGCACCTCTGCCTGTGTGCTTCGTGCCACCCAGTTGCCGCCGGGTTGTCGTCCTACGTATTCATACGCGAGTACAGGTGTGTGCTTGCGCATGTATATATATATATATGTATATGTGTATTTGGGTCACTCTGTCGCATTTATATATATGTATATATGTGCGGCGACAAGTGAGTGGACATACAGGTGCCAACGTTTCTTTTACCTTCGCTTGTTTGCCGCCTGCGTGCAGGGACTACGCCAGCTATACTATGAAAACTTTAGACATGGGGTTGGCGGGGTCCGCCTGGTGACTTGCTTTATATCATTCAAACCGTATATCGATCTATACACATATGCATCCGTATACCTCATGAGTCTTCTTATACACTCACTATTAATGTGTATCTATATATTCATATATATAGATGAAAAGATTGATCGGGAGCCATGTTGTACGTGGCGACTCTTTTCGACTCTTCTGTTTGTTCTGCTGCGGTTGCCTTCCTCTGTATCGATCCGTAGGGGAGAGTATCTTCTCCACTTGACGTGTACATATGTGTCTACATAGATAAATGCGTTCACGCGGATATGAACAAACGCCCCGAAGGTGTATTGACTTTATTCATATAGAAGTGTATCTGTTTCCCTATGTTAAATGGAGAGCGAGGAATGAACGATTCTGACGCACACGTTGAGATTGCTATATAATAGTCGATGTACACATCCTTCCTTATATATATGTATATATATAGATACATGTATTACATATACAAATGTACATATATGTGTGCATATACATGTATATATATATATATGTATGTACGTGTATGTGTAAGCAGACGTAAATATACGGGTGCAGACACGTACGCACATGTGCGCGTACGGGTTTTCTATTGAATCACGCATATATCTGCGTATGTACATGTGGCACGAAAAGAAATAGAGGAAAGTGTTCCTCAGTATTCTTGCCTGGGCTTCGTTACACTCGTGAGAAGAAGGAGGACGCGTTCGACAGAGGCGAGGCGCCGTGGGCGAAGAGAAGGAAAAAACAGAAAAGGAGAAGCTTATGAAAGTTCCAGATCGCGAGGCACGAAGGCGCTTTCCTATCAAGGGGCGGAGTCGTCAATTAAAATTTCTCTCACCTCGAGCACACACGAATACGTCAGTATTCGTCACTGGCACACACGCCCATTTACAGATATACGTGTATATATATATATATGTTAATACGTAGGTATGAGTGTACGCGTCTGCCTATATGCACGCGTATGTACTTACGTGTGTACATAGATACATATGCATATGTATGGATATATTTGTATGTGAATATTCATATGCATACATGTATGTATATATATATATATAAGTGTACATCTGCATCTGATTCCCCCATTACAATACCCTGTGTATATGTGTCTACATATACATAGATAAAGATACACGTGGCTGCACAGGGAAGGATTCTTGATTCTCAAGAAAGACGCTAACTTCTCTCTCAAGAGGAGAAACTTTGTTTTTTCGGAGCACAGTGCGTTTGAGGAAAGAGAGAGCTTTTTCTTTTCGACAGTGAAGACTTAACCGAAAATATAGGCAGCGCATAAGAAGATCCGGTCTCTCGTTCTGCAAAGACTGTTCTCTTTAAAGAAGGGAAACACATTCGAAAACCAGAAAGTGCATCAAGTGTGCAAGTTACGTGGTGAACATTTTATTCGAAAATGACGTTCTGCAACGACGAAAGTTTCTTCGCTAAAGTA
The DNA here is from genome assembly GCA_000727475.1 of Sarcocystis neurona. NCBI lineage: Eukaryota > Apicomplexa > Conoidasida > Eucoccidiorida > Sarcocystidae > Sarcocystis > Sarcocystis neurona. Next base: position 1,340,940 of record KL647311.1, on the reverse strand, counting down.
CGCAAACGCCTCTCCACATAAAGAAGCTCTTCCGGTGTAAGGAGGACGGTAGCTTCTCCTACTGAAAGACGTTCTTTTTTCCTTAAGAATTACACGAGACACACTCAACCCCACAAAAGACATGGCCGCAAAACAGAAAGCTTCTGATTTTCGGAAGATAAGGGACGCCAAACAAAAAGGAGGAGCGCAAAAAGAAAGTGCTACAAGCCAAGGAGACATAAAGGTGTTAGTAACATTATAAACATGTAAGTTGCCCCGCACACTTTCACGTATGCACTCAAGTATAGGCAGCTCTACTGTCTTATTATATCCCTATTCACAGGTCTCCCTCTGTATACTCTGTATAGGGAGACAGACAGACAGACACAAACACACACACACACACCTCTACACGAATGCAGAATTACGTGTGTTGTTGGTTTTAACTTAGTAGAGAACGTTTTTTCGTGAGTCGAGTGAATATGCAGAAAATTTGTTAAGCATCGGGAGGGCGTTCTCTGGTTTTTTTGTGAGAACGAGCCGATTGACTAGGAAGACTACCGCAGAAGAATCGAACTTCTCAGCAGTGTGCTAAAGAAGCAGTATCGGTTCCGTCCTAAAAGGAACTGAAGTCAACCTGCGAGAGGTGAAACTGGCTCGACCGCGCAGCTGTGCACGGGGAAGTAAAAGTTTTTCCGCCTTACACGGACGAATTCAGATAAAATTCACCGGGCTGAAATTTTTTCCAGCGATCAGGAAAACGTTCTTTCGTTTTCAGAACAAAGTCAAAATAAAACGCATTTCTTGACGTCAAATGTCAAACCCAGAATTCATCCGCTCTTCTTCAGCGGTGCCGGTGTACATACACCCGGCTACAGCCGGGTGTGCTGACTTTTTACAGTGTGGAAGAGACCTTCACGTATACACGAATTCAAACCAGGGCTGTCAACTATTCAGGATCAGTAAAATCACCAGAAAGGATACGTGTGGAATATATGTTCTGAAGAATCCTCTTTGTCTCTCTCTACAAACAGATATGTGCATATACAAATATATGTTCAAATTTTATAGAGATCCACATAATACGAATATACACATCCACAAGCCCGGTTTCAGACCGGGCGCGTACACACATATGTATTTGTATACATATATATATATATATATATGTATATATATGTATACGCACCGATCTACAGGGGACTCACATGTGCTCAAGTGCATTCTTTTCTACAGCATTGGTTATACATCTTCTATAGTTTTTTCAGCAATCAAGAGGGAAACATGTATGTACATTAACGTCTCTTTCTCAACTTGTGCGCTCCGTTGCTACAAAAAGCCAAGAAAGAGCGTTTCGAGTGGAGAATGACAATCTATAATCTCCGTGCGTCCGCACGCGTGAACCCACCAGTTCCTATCCTACGCAGATGCGTCCGTTTAACGCCCACGGCTCTCTCTCACTCTGAAACTATGTGTATCTGCAGGTGTATGTACCGATGCGTATACATGTGGGCATGGGGAAACCAGAAACCAACATAGAGGGAAGAACTATCGCGGTCCAACAGTACTAGAAGAATTTCTGGAAGGTTTCTACTAGCACTACTTGCGCAAGTTATTACCACAGCCACAGCAGTCTGCTATGGTGGTAGTAATAGTAGTAGTCATATTGATACAGTACGTAATACGAGTAGTAATACTAGTGATATTGATATCAATTCTGTGGCTGGTGGGTACTGGCGGTAGTAGTGGTAGTAGTAGTGGTAGTAGTAGTAGTGGTAGTAGTAGTAGTAGTAATAGTAGTAGTAGTAGTACAGCGGCAGCAATTGTTGTAATAATAGTTGTGGTTGCACGAGTAGTGATAGTAACTGTACTGATGACAGTAGGAGTAGAGATAGTTGGTGTAGCCATACCATTATTACCGTTAGTAGCAGTAGTACCAATAGTAGTAGTCGTAGTAGTCGTAGTCGTAGTAGTAGTAGTAGTAGTAGTAAGGGTAGTAGTAGTGAGAGTGGTGATAATACTTCTACTGATAATGGTAGTAGTAGTCATTGTGAGAGTGAGTGCAGTCATATCCTTATTATTAGTTGTAGTCGTATTAATGTTAGGAATTGTAGTAATAATATTAGTAGCACTGATAGTTATTGTAGGCACACTATTATAAGCAAGAATGATAGTAATTTTGCACTAATAATATGTAGTCATATCACTGGCAGTAGTACTAGTAGCAATAGTAGTGAGACAGTGATTGTGGAAGCTCTTCGGGAGCACTCTCGAAAACCGGAACGAACAACGTCTCAACAGGTAAATGTGGTTGCCGCAAGTTCTCCCTCTAAACGTCTTTCATATAAAGGGGGTCAGTCAAGCACTCTGCTGTATACGACAAAGTCAATACGATGCGGTGTAACATTAGTGATCGGTAGACCTTATCCGCCGAAACAAGTCTGCGTATCCGTCTCATTTGGCCGGTGATACCTTTGGTACACTGTGATGTAGAACATATCTATATGAGACAGACAGATAAACTATCGAACTGTGAGTATGTAGTGCCGTGGATATATAGACAAATATAAATATATATATATACATAGAGGGATGAGACAAATATGTATATATGTGCATACATGTATAGTCACATTAATAAGTGGAAAGTCGTCGCGACCGTGTGAGCTATTGCAGATTCAATGAAAACTCAGACGGTTTCGATCATAACCGAGGTTTATCTTGTTTACGGTAGAAGACTACATATTCGTGTGAGTGTTTGCGCACATGAATGTCGAACCGCTGCCGACTCTCCACACTCCCAACAGGCATACTTAGAGCGAAGTCCCAGGTAGGTGTACACGTATGCACAGGTTTCTCTTTGAAGAGTTTAACTTTATTTGGAATCCGATCTAATGTCGGACTCCAAACCAAATCCGATATTTGGTTACACTAACTTGTCATAAGTGTTGTTTTAATAGAGAGACAAGGCTTTTATGCAGAAGGGGTCACACTTACGCCGCAGCAGAGTGCGGAAGAGCGGTCAGCAGTAGTTTCACTAGATTAGTCTTTGCTTTTAATTCTCGGCAGAAGCAGGCTAATTTCGAGCAACGTGTTTCGCGAGGAAAAGGTCCTGTTCGCACAGTGACCCTATTTTATTTGGAAGCGGAACTGGCGCAACGCGACGACGCCTGGCTTTACAAATAGGTTTTCAGTAGGTCAACGTCAAGTGTGTTTCACGGGAGAGGGTGGCTGCGCACAAGCGACTGAAATTCAAAAAAGAGTGGCAGAGATATTCCGGAAAAGACTGAAGGGTTGTTTAGAAACTTACAGCTGAACTTCCTTACTGTTGCAGCTGGACCGACTTGCACATAATTCAGAACAGTTGATTAAGAAAGCGTAATTTAAGAGAAGACGGGCTGGTTCTAGGTGCACAACAAACAAACGGTTACTTCCGTAAATGTCGTCCATTCTCGTTGACATGTCCTTCCCCTGCAGCTTCCGTATCACGGATGCAGAAGTGCGTGTGTGTGTGTGTGTGTGTGTGTGTGTGTGTGTGTGTGTGTGTGTGTGTGTGTGTGTGTGTGTGT